>CAMXCT020003588.1:0-60355 GCA_947184155.2 Cladocopium goreaui | reverse complement strand
AACTGGGGCCACTTGAAGGACATCTGATGATCATCTTGCGTCTTGATTTTGGCGTCGCCTTCTATTCTTCTATTTTGGCTCGAAAAGGTGATTGTGATTGGTGTATGTTGTTGTGACCGCAGCCTGAGGAAATAGAACTTGGCTGATTTCCGCTGCCATGTTTCGATTCGGAGTCGTCAGTGCCCTTGCCACCGCGGTGACAGCTGATTCGGTACTGGATGGGGCTTTGGCGTGGATCAAAGCCAACGGCGAGGAGGCAAACTCGTCCTTGAATGAACATGCCATAAATACCGAAAGTAGATGACGGAAATCTCTTGACTTGATTCTCTCGACTCTTCTGTTTGCATAGTGGTAACCTAAGCCACATGGCAATGTTGTGTAACCAGCAGTTACACAACATTCATCCGGTCAGCCCCAGCGCCGGAGGTCTTGGACACCACCCAGCACTGTGTTGCAGCGGCCAAGATTGCCTCTGGACTGCATTCCAAGTGTGGCCAGGTCTTCAATCCAGAAGGCTCGGCGCGCGGCGCGAATTTGCACTGGCCGTGGTGAGGTGTAGCGGTGTAGCCACTGAGATTCCTCAAATTAACTAATACTTAGTAAAATAGTAATAAATGATATTATTATTTAGATAATTTTAGATATACCAGTGGCTATAATATACCATTGGGTCTAGTTATATAATATTGTATATCTAAATTCTAAATCATCATCCCCCAATCGGAGATTTTCTTGGGTTTACCACCAATGATACCTAATTCACCCCTATTAAAAGGTGGGCAATAACCCCAGCCATAGGCAGGATTGGTAGGATTTGTATGGATTTGTCCATTTGTTGTTGGTGGGGTGAGCTAACCCACTTGCGATTCCTGGGATGAAGCATGTCTCGCCCTCTAGGTAAATGGACAATTCCCTCTGAATGGAGGTTTCAAAGATAGTCCCATCTCTCAATGGCAGATTTTCCTTTGCCATGTTTGATTTCTGACGGGTCACCCACCAAACAACATCCAATCCAACTGGCAGCCAGGCTGGGCTGCCTTTGCCGCTTGGGGTCTGCTGGAGTCTCTGGAGTATGTGGATTACCCGCTGGCGTCGCAGTTGAAGAACTCCAGCTTCATTGAATCCGCCAAGGAGCAGACCATCAAGGCTGGGAGAGGCTGGTCGACCATGGCACTTTTTTTATCACTCCGAATCTGCTTGGATCCATCATTTGGGTCAGTCTGAAAATGGGGTATACTCCCAAAATGACCATTTAATGGGACATATGATGGCTAGTCGCAATGGTTTTGGGATACCCCCAAAAAATCAGACGAACATCATTCCGACTTTTCAGGGTCATAGTTGCCATCCACTTCCGAAGTGATGATTTTCGTCGTGAAATCCGGATGATGTATCCAGTAGATGGACATGACCATGTATACCCTCTGGTAACCGAACAGAAGTATGGAAGACCATTTTTATGGCCATTTTCCATAGCTATGTTAGTTTACCATAGGGTAAAAAATCATCACCATGTTGTAGTTGAATTAGCACGACAATCCTCTGAAGGACTTTCCATAGCCGATGTCAACCAAGGTGTCAGGGGGTAACGATGTCACGAGGCGACGAGGTGATGCGGCTAAGATTGGGGGAAGGGAATGATCCCAAAATCACCAGAGATTTAAGCTCAGTGAATCATATGATACATTTCCACACACACACATATACATTGAGGGTTCAAGCAGCTGTAGACCCAAATCTCCCCCGCAGGCGGTTTCACAAACCTAACCCAAGCCATGCCTTTCTCTACCCCATGCAGGCTGTTACTCCAAATGATAACACGGGCCGGTAAGCTGCACCAAATGCTGATTTTCGCGAATCCATGGTTCGTCATCATCCCAGTCAGTTGATTCATCTATGGTGATCACAATGGGGACCCTGAATAAATAAACCTGATATGAGAATATGTTCGTCTGTGACTGGCCTAAGCGGTGAAAGTCTGGGTTTGCCTGAAATAAGGCCCGCTGAGATAGCACAAAGGACATAGAGTTGCAATTGTCGAACAGGATAAAGCCGTGAGAATCTCTGTCGTAATGTTGTAACTCAGCGGCCGTGGCACCCTGGACAGTTTGAATGAAAGGAGGCTTCTGGATATACGTAGGCAAAACGAAAGGGAGGCATTTTGCCAAGGTGCTTTTGCCAGCGCGCGAAGGCGCCCGGAGCACAAGAAATTTGTACCGAGAATCTAAAATGGAATACTGTTTGGCCCAGTCTTCGACTCGGGCAACCACTTCTGGCAAAAATGGCTTTTGCAATGGGTGGAGCTGAGCCACCACTTCGGCCTGCTCACGTCGGAGGCGACTTTCGCTCTCCTGCTGCATGACTGCTTCCACAGCGCGTTTGCGGGTGATATAGCCCAAGCGCACCTGCAACCTGCTGCACACGGTGTTGACACTTTTATAGTGATAATTCTGGAGACATTGGCCCTCTGTCTGAAAATGCATCTATAGAATCAGAGACCCCAAGGTATTTTCAAGTTGACAATCTCTTTAGAATCGCTGCCCCCAAGTCACTCTCGTAGAGCCGTTTTTGGTTGGGGGGGTTAGTTGGCCTTCTATAAAATCAGGCTCCCCAAGTGTCATTCATTGACAGCTGACCTGAATGCTCCAGTTGCTCTTGCCTACCTTACCTTATGCATTCCCAATTTTATAGAGCTCAACGGCTCCAAGTGTTCACTGTCAACCTCTTCGATTATATACAAGGATGATCAATGATGATGAACGAATTGTTGTGGGAAATTTGTTCTGCCAATACTTCTCTATAGAATTGAAGAACATGACATACACCAAAAGAGAACAGATCCAACTATAGAATCGCAGTGGCTAAGGCTTTCTGCTGACTAGGACTCAGTGCTGTATTCAACATGAAATCTCTATAGAATCAGAGGCCCCAAGGTCCTCTATACAATTGAAAGCGTTGACACTGGGTAGGGACCCCTAAACAAAGCAGGGGGTTAAAACGCACCATTTTCCAGGACCCAACGTTCTTGATTCTGTAGAGGAAATTCCAAGGGGGATATTTGAAGGTATCTGAAGATATGTTACGGCAAAATTATTGCTTATGTTCGGACACTTTATCAGACTCGAAGCAGCACTTTTATAAACAACATAGGTGTTTGTGACGTTCCCTATTCTATGAAATGGACCTGCTATGAAGTGGTCCCACTGAAATTCACATTGGGTTTATGTTATGTTCCGTTTCATACAAATCTTTTCGGGGTTGTTCAATATTCTGGTACCCGAAAACTGCCCGCACGCCACCCTTTCGCGAACCGTTCGCGCCCCAGCAGAATAGGGACAAGGAATTCTGATCATGTTATCGTGCGCATATGTGTTTATAAATAGTGGTATGCAGACCTCGTTGAATTTTAAGGTTTCTCCATCCCACTTTATTACTTGTATATTATGGTACCCATATTCCAGACCACATAAAATATGATAAAGAAACATTTATAGTATGGGTTTAATCATTTCATCCGGACATGGGTTCTTCCCTTCCATATAGAGCTTCAATCAAGGGGGATCGATAAACAGCTATTGACAAGTCAACTGCAATGACACCGCCTAAAGTGAGTCTTTGGCATCCGCACCCCTGGGTCCATGTATATATATATATAAATAGATATATATATATATCCATAGATAGATATAGATAGATATAGAAAGACATATCTTTGTATAGATCTGTCTCGAAGAGATATATATATATATGTGTGTGTGCGTGTGTATCTAAATCTCTCGAAAAATGTCTCTATATATCTACATATGCTGATCGCCATGCAGCCATGGAGCGTCCAATAAATGTGGACCCTGATGTATCTCCGGAATGAAAACAATGCTGCTTAACCCAGGCACGCGTACTGCAGGTACTGCTGATGAGAAAGCTTGTGCCCACTCCACAGCGCATCCAGCCATCTGCCCTGCACTGTGTAGTCCTTGAACGCCTCGTAGGAGCTGGTGGCAACGAAATGGGTTCCTACCTGCACAGATCGCCCGGGTGAATTCCACCCAGCACTCAAGGCATGTCAGCCGAGGAAATGATCTGGTGGTGGGTCCAGACAATTAGATTAGATGTGATGCTGGCGACGAAACAATCTACATATGCCGCTTGCTGTCAATTCCTGTCTCTGCAAACGGCCATTTATCGCGAAGCAAAAAGTTTCTTTCGCGCATCCTTCGCGAACTGCATGTGTATCTTTCGCGCAACCCATGTTGAGCAATAACTCCGCTTATGAAGATTCAATCGGCACAGGCCAAATCACACCAAATTAGCACGGAAAAGTGCTTCATAGCCTTGCAAACATTGTGCTAGCATCACGGAATCCCCTTCGCGAACAGGTTCTTGCTGCTGAGGAACTTTTTTAGCAAGGCTTACTGGGCCACGCCCTTCAAAATGCCCTTTAACTTTACCTAGTCTTTTGCAGCACTTGCGTGCAACTGTCGTGCAAAGACTTGTCTCCGCAGACCACAGCCAGGAGCACGGGGGGGCGGCAAAGGAAAAGCAAACACCAGGTGCCTTGGTGTTTGGCTCTTGCAAAGTGTCCCTGTTCGAAGCTTGGCTGCTGCATTTCGCGGTTGTTTCTTGAGACTTCAGAAAGCAACGTTAGGCAGGACCAGCGGCAGGTGCAAGGATGTGCTTGGCCACCATGGTATTTGGCTCTGGCGAAGCGTGACCTTCGGAAGCTGGCTGCTACCTATGAAGGGAAAAGCCAATGTGCGGTCCCAGTCTCCTGCCGGACCCCCGACAGCAGGGAGGCGGTGGTAGCCCTTAACAAGCGGTACTGTAGACAATGAGGATGATGCATTCTAGCCACCGTTCGCGACACTTTCGCGAAGCAAACAGTTTCTGTTTCGCAAACAAACTTTCGCGCGGGGTCCCAGCACAAATGAACTGTGTTTGCAATTGAAACTCGTTATCAGGACCTTCAGATGGATCACCACATATATATGTTTATATGCAGAGATATATTTCGATATATCGATAGTGATAAATCTTGAATCAATGCGTACAAAGAAGAAGGATTGCCTATGCAAGACCAACCACGTAGATAGCGGTCCAATGAGTTCAGTTCATCCAAATCAGGCTCGTGGGTGCCCAGACCAAGGTGGCCTACAAAATGTTTGACTGCAAACACGATCTGCTGCAAAGCTGCCAGGTCTACTGATGATCAACTAGAAGCTACGTCATGCTGCTGCCACACGATCGGATTAGTGACAAAGGTGGCCTACATGAACTGCAACTTTCAACATGAGATAGAATGTCGTTACAAGGTAACCCAACGGAGATGCACCTTTGCAGCCCAAACGTAAAAATGTCCTTGGTCTGCCGCATCTCGCCAGCGTGCGCCCCGTGCCCGACATGGGGAAAGATTGGGCTGAATGCCCTTGAAACGGAGCGCCGTGCATGATTGCCAGTCGACGGGGCGGGCGAATTCCAGGAAGCAATGAATATGTAGACGGCCAGCATCCTCCGAACGCAAACTTGATTCCATCGTGGCACTCCATTTGCCGACCCACTCACACGTTGCAAGCCAAGTAAGGAACTCATCGAAATCCGCCAGCTGCAGCTGCAAGGAATTGTAGGTTACCAACACTGCTCGTGCTCGAAGACGAAAAGGGCGGGCATCACCTGTGAAAAATGTGCAACAATGAAGTGGCTGCGACTAGGACTCATGACTATACCCCTTCTAGTTCAGTCTCTCCCATCTGCATGCAAGGCTGAGGCTTGCCTACTGTCACTGATGCATGTCATGTCCATCCACTGCTCTAGGTCTCTTACCCTCCGGAAAGTACCGTCCCGGATGCTAATGGCAACTACTTGCGGTCTGACCTGGTCCTGGGGCTGCTGCCATATCCACATCCTCTTGGGTCGATGCTGCTGCACCAGCTTCGTCTGCTGCTGCAACGCCCTGCAAAGCTGAGTAGAAACAGTGTGAACCAGAAGGCCGTGCAAACCCAGCGAATGGTAGCACCAACCAGGACGGCTGAGCAAGTCGCAGCAGGGTGAGAAATGTGAAAAGTGACCCGAACAATGGGTCGCAGTCTTTAGCACCCGACAAACAGGTGAGGCACCTCATAGAGGTCAATGATGTCTCGCAGCTTCTGAGTGTCACTCGGAGACAAGGTGCAGTTCTCCAGGCGCTGTCGTTGCGCTGCAAAGTCGGCGCGAGACAATTCACCCCGAAATTTCGGCACCTCGAGCTGGTTGGCTTGCAGCAGTTCCCGCAACGACCCGCACGCAGCACGCTTCCGTGTCGTGGAGGATCTCATGGCTCGGCCCAAGTGCAATGCGGAAACATCCTGTCTGCATGGCATGTCTTGGGTGCAAGGCTCCAATGCGATGTGCTACGTCAGTTGCTTGCGACACCCCGCTTTGCTGTCAGGTGGCCCATTTCCTTTGGAGAGGGCTTGACACTAGAAACAGCAAGGAACTCACCACCACGTCCTTAAAGCAGAATGCAGGTCACAGGCTTGAGCATGAAAAAAGCACATGGAGCAGATAGTCTGCTAGGATTCCATTGTCACAAACAGCTGGACGTGCATATGGCCCACAGGTCTGGAAAAAGCGTGTCGACCGTTGACACCCAGGAATGCTGCTGATGATTTCCGCTAGAGAAATGTGACTGGTAGAGGCACGTGTCTGAGTAGCAATATCTACAGAGACGGTCTGCCCCAGAAACAAAACCGCTCACGGCCCATGTTTTCACCCGACGTGACTGCAGTTCTCTCCGGCTGCCGCTTCGCACACGTGCGATCCACAGACGCCATGCTGCGACAGCACTGCAAAAAAAAGGAATGGAAGCTGGAAGAAGGGGTGGAAAAGAGGTAGATGTGATGTGGGAACATGGCCGCTGCAAATGATGGAATGGGAAGGATGTGCATGGGGGTAATGTCTTAAAGCTGCTGTTGCTGCTGCGCGCGACAGTACGCAATTACTATAGGCGGGACCGCAGCGGGACCGCGGCGGGACCGCAAAATGTGGGAATTCCCACGATTCCAGGTTGCAGGCGGGACCGGTCCCGCCGTCGGCGGGACCACTTTACCTGTGAATTTATAGGAGCGGGACCGCATACCCCGTTTGGGAATTATAATAATATACCAGGGGGGGTCAGGTGATGTTTTGGAGGTGGGGTGTGGGAAGATTCTTGGGGAGGTGATGTTTTGGAGGTGGGGTGTGGGAAGATTCTTGGGGAGATATCTTGTCTATCTAGCGTTGTATCCCTGGATGTCTTCTAAATGGGGTCTCTGGACCGCGCATGTCTTCCAAGCGCTTTGTCTTCGACATGGCGCTTGCAAGTCTGCGGTTTCCAGCTTTCACTCCTGCCGCGCTATGCCTTTGGCATTGGGATTTTCAGCCTTGACATGGTCTCATTCCAAGCGCTCTATGTCTTGACCATGGCGCTTGCAAGTCTGCGGTTGCCAGCTTTCCCTCCTAGTGTCCATGCCTTTGGCATGGTGCTTTCGAACCTTCACATGGCCGCTCTCACTCCAAGCGCTCTATGTCTTTGGCATGGCGCTTTCCACATAGTGCACGGCTTGACTCTACTCATGCGGGCTTGCCATTGGATGCATGCGACGTGCCAGCAGCCACGTCAAATCACTCACATCCAGCTTTCCTGCTTGTCGTAGAAGACGTCTTCGTTTCCTTTCCTGCAGGCTATGGAGTACATGTCTTTCAACATGGGTTCAGCGTTCACATGTCCCACCTGCACTCACGAAAAGACACCGTATCCATGCATTTACATGCACTCTCCTGGTTCTGTAGTTCTTTGGTGGCTGCTGCTAACTGGCGTTTCAAATTTTTGCGCTCTTCCTTCAGCACAGCAACCCTATCAGCCGCGGCCGGTGGGGCTGCAGCTGCCGCGGCGTTTGCATCAGCAGCGGACATGGCACTCAAGGCGGGCGAACAACAGGCTTGCTCCACTCAAACTGCATGCAGTCCTCAAGATGATCCTGTGTTCTCTTTGTGCTTGCCTGGTACCTCCTTTTCACCCCTGTTCACGACCCCAGAAACATGGCTACGAGAATGTGACAAAATGGTCATGCACCGATGTACCCTGATAGTATGTCTGCCAATGTGTGCTCTGCCGCGCAATTTTTCTCCCGGCTCGCACCTCGTCACAACAGAGCCGTGTACGCGTACGCCATACGGCGTCGCTCAGGCCAGATGCTTTGCATGGCTTCTTTAGAGGGCTTGCTGCCTGGAGGCATATGCAGTGGCATATCCATAAATTTTCGCAACTCCGTATGGAGGTGCGCCGTATCGGGCGGCTTCGCCGCACCAACAGATTCAAAAGTGCGTTTCCAACTCTTGCCGGCAAAGTAGCTGGGACACTGCATGAGTTCAAAAAGCCAGGCTAACGGGTCTATCAAACCCTCACAGGAACCTGCCCTCAGTTCCTGGTACTTCCTCTTCAAATGTGTTTTCAATGGGTGGAAACCTGCTATATCTAACGGTTGGATTTTGTCTGTACATCCGGCTGGTATGTACAGGAGCTGGACACCATTGCGCCGAGCGCACACCATGGTTTCCTTTGCGAGATGTGAGGACGCAACATCCAGCAACAAGATAGGTTGAAATGGATAAGGTTTTAAGACTTTGCCTAGATCGCGCACAATCTTGGTGATGTTCTTGCAGGATGTCCAAGCACTTTTCTGACGTACTATGTGCAGCGCCGTTTGTGGCAAGCGCCGCTGGCCCCTCAGCAACTTCTGTGTCAGCTTGGTCTCAGTCCCAAAAAGGTAGTGCGGCAACTTGCCTTGAATATGCGGCGCATCACAAATGATGCTCACATAGGTCAAAGCCCCTCGCACGTCTTGTTTCCGGACAGGCATGCGAAGACTGGCATGTCGTGGCAAAGCAACGCAGCCGGGCAATTGCAGCATGGTGTAGGGAATGCTAGTTTCGTCTAAATTCAAAAACAGCGGAGTCTTGTCCACAAACTTCGTGTTCACGTAGTAGGAGAGTAACTGCCAAAAGGTTCTCACCTGACAGGGCGAAGCCGAGCAGGGAGGCTAGGAAAACATGACCACATGTGGGAGGAGGTCCGAATTGCAATGAGCTTGCCCGGCCCCATTTTTGGAGCCGGAAAACGGTCGCAAAAACACGACCGTGCTTGGCGCCTTAGCCTGCACCGTGACTGGGTCCCTGTGCACTTGTGGACGTAGGACTCGGCGCCGCAGGTTCCACTTGGCTCGGAAGCGCTGCACCCATTGATTCACATGCCGGCGAGGCGGCAAACCCTCCAGGAGGCTGCCAAACCGCGCTTTCTCCCACGTGGCATAGACATCCAGCGATAGCGGTGCTACACCGACGTGGTTGCAAGCCAGAACCCAGTTGAAAGTGTTAGCCTCTGCCAGAAAAGCGGCTGCATGCCGCACTGGCCGTGCCCACGGAGTCGCGGAAGGTGAAAAAATGTGCTGCAAGTCTAAGTCTGTGGTGCTCAAAAACAAATCTTCCACCACAACCCGTGTTGTCCCTGAGGTCGGCTTGACTGCTGGCCACAGGGCAGCGAAGCGAAGCGCTAGCTCCATATTGCAGTCCGACAACACATAGACGGCAACGATCGCTTTGCAAGCAAGAGGGCTAAAACCTCCAGAGGCTGCTTCCTTCTTTGCTCGGTATCTGGCATGCTTGGCTTGCACTCCGGCCGCTCTGTTTCTGGCAAGGTCTGCTTGCAAAGTTGCAATGGTTTCTGCTAAAGCCACTGGAGTCGCCGCAGGTGCGTGAGCCATGGGGCAAGGCTGCGGCCACCTGGGTGCTGTCTTGGATGTCTTTGCATGGAAGCCTATACCCTTCTGTTGCTGGGCTGTGACTCTGTGGCATATGAATGCGAAAAATTGGTGCTGTTACAGCCATGTCCTGTGACTCATGTGGCGCTGGATCCACACCGAAGGCCCGACAGAGCTGCTGCATGCAATCTGTGAGTGATGGCTGAGCGGCGGCTGCAACAGATTCTCCATGCTGACCTAAACACAACCTCCTGGACTGCAACTCCTAGAAGGAACCCTTGCAACTCTGAGAAACAATGCACGTGCAGCATGCACCCACATGGCAGAAGCACATTGAGGGTTCAAGCAGCTGTAGACCCAAATCTCCCCCGCAGGCGGTTTCACAAACCTAACCCAAGCCATGCCTTTCTCTACCCCATGCAGGCTGTTACTCCAAATGATAACACGGGCCGGTAAGCTGCACCAAATGCTGATTCTCGCGAATCCATGGTTCGTCATCATCCCAGTCAGTTGATTCATCTATGGTGATCACAATGGGGACCCTGAATAAATAAACCTGATATGAGAATATGTTCGTCTGTGACTGGCCTAAGCGATGAAAGTCTGGGTTTGCCTGAAATAAGGCCCGCTGAGATAGCACAAAGGACATAGAATTGCAATTGTCGAACAGGATAAAGCCGTGAGAATCTCTGTCGTAATGTTGTAACTCAGCGGCCGTGGCACCCTGGACAGTTTGAATGAAAGGAGGCTTCTGGATATACGTAGGCAAAACGAAATGGAGGCATTTTGCCAAGGTGCTTTTGCCAGCGCGCGAAGGCGCCCGGAGCACAAGAAATTTGTACCGAGAATCTAAAATGGAATACTGTTTGGCCCAGTCTTCGACTCGGGCAACCACTTCTGGCAAAAATGGCTTTTGCAATGGCTGGAGCTGAGCCACCACTTCGGCCTGCTCACGTCGGAGGCGACTTTCGCTCTCCTGCTGCATGACTGCTTCCACAGCGCGTTTGCGGGTGATATAGCCCAAGCGCACCTGCAACCTGCTGCACACGGTGTTGACACTTTTATAGTGATAATTCTGGAGACATTGGCCCTCTTTCTGAAAATGCATCTATAGAATCAGAGACCCCAAGGTATTTTCAAGTTGACAATCTCTTTAGAATCGCTGCCCCCAAGTCACTCTCGTAGAGCCGTTTTTTGGTTGGGGGGGTTAGTTGGCCTTCTATAAAATCAGGCTCCCCAAGTGTCATTCATTGACAGCTGACCTGAATGCTCCAGTTGCTCTTGCCTACCTTACCTTATGCATTCCCAATTTTATAGAGCTCAAAGGCTCCAAGTGTTCACTGTCAACCTCTTCGATTATATACAAGGATGATCAATGATGATGAAAGAATTGTTGTGGGAAATTGGTTCTGCCAATACTTCTCTATAGAATTGAACAACATGACATACACCCAAAGAGAACATATCCAACTATAGAATCGCAGTGGCTAAGGCTCTCTGCTGACTAGGACTCAGTGCTGTATTCAACATGAAATCTCTATAGAATCAGAGGCCCCAAGGTCCTCTATACAATTGAAAGCGTTGACACTGGGTAGGTACCCCTAAACAAAGCAGGGGGTTAAAACGCACCATTTTCCAGGACCCAACGTTCTTGATTCTGTAGAGGAAATTCCAAGGGGGATATTTGAAGGTATCTGAAGATATGTTACGGCCAAATTATTGCTTATGTGCGGACACTTTAGCAGACTCGAAGCAGCACTTTTATAAACAACATAGGTGTTTGTGACGTTCCCTATTCTATGAAATGGACCTGCTATGAAGTGGTCCCACTGAAATTCACATTGGGTTTATGTTATGTTCCGTTTCATACAAATCTTTTCGGGGTTGTTCAATATTCTGGTACCCGAAAACTGCCCGCACGCCACCCTTTCGCGAACCGTTCGCGCCCCAGCAGAATAGGGACAAGGAATTCTGATCATGTTATCGTGCGCATATGTGTTTATAAATAGTGGTATGCAGACCTCGTTGAATTTTAAGGTTTCTCCATCCCACTTTATTACTTGTATATTATGGTACCCATATTCCAGACCACATAAAATATGATAAAGAAACATTTATAGTATGGGTTTAATCATTTCATCCGGACATGGGTTCTTCCCTTCCATATAGAGCTTCAATCAAGGGGGATCGATAAACAGCTATTGACAAGTCAACTGCAATGACACCGCCTAAAGTGAGTCTTTGGCATCCGCACCCCTGGGTCCATGTATATATATATAAATAGATATATATATATCCATAGATAGATATAGATAGATATAGAAAGACATATCTTTGTATAGATCTGTCTCGAGAGATATATATATATATATGTGTGTGTGTGTGCGTGTGTATCTAAATCTCTCGAAAAATGTCTCTATATATCTACATATGCTGATCGCCATGCAGCCATGGAGCGTCCAATAAATGTGGACCCTGATGTATCTCCGGAATGAAAACAATGCTGCTTAACCCAGGCACGCGTACTGCAGGTACTGCTGATGAGAAAGCTTGTGCCCACTCCACAGCGCATCCAGCCATCTGCCCTGCACTGTGTAGTCCTTGAACGCCTCGTAGGAGCTGGTGGCAACGAAATGGGTTCCTACCTGCACAGATCGCCCGGGTGAATTCCACCCAGCACTCAAGGCATGTCAGCCGAGGAAATGATCTGGTGGTGGGTCCAGACAATTAGATTAGATGTGATGCTGGCGACGAAACAATCTACATATGCCGGTTGCTGTCAATTCCTGTCTCTGCAAACGGCCATTTATCGCGAAGCAAAAAGTTTCTTTCGCGCATCCTTCGCGAACTGCATGTGCATCTTTCGCGCAACCCATGTTGAGCAATAACTCCGCTTATGCAGATTCAATCGGCACGGGCCAAATCACACCAAATTAGCACGGAAAAGTGCTTCATAGCCTTGCAAACATTCTGCTAGCATCACGGAATCCCCTTCGCGAACAAGTTCTTGCTGCTGAGGAACTTTTTAGCAAGGCTTACTGGGCCACGCCCTTCAAAATGCCCTTTGACTTTACCTAGTCTTTTGCAGCACTTGCGTGCAACTGTCGTGCAAAGACTTGTCTCCGCAGACCCCAGCCAGGAGCACGGGGGGGCGGCAAAGGAAAAGCAAACACCAGGTGCCTTGGTGTTTGGCTCTTGCAAAGTGTCCCTGTTCGAAGCTTGGCTGCTGCATTTCGCGGTTGTTTCTTGAGACTTCAGAAAGCAACGTTAGGCAGGACCAGCGGCAGGTGCAAGGATGTGCTTGGCCACCATGGTATTTGGCTCTGGCGAAGCGTGACCTTCGGAAGCTGGCTGCTACCTATGAAGGGAAAAGCCAATGTGCGGTCCCAGTCTCCTGCCGGACCCCCGACAGCAGGGAGGCGGTGGTAGCCCTTAACAAGCGGTACTGTAGACAATGAGGATGATGCATTCTAGCCACCGTTCGCGACACTTTCGCGAAGCAAACAGTTTCTGTTTCGCAAACAAACTTTCGCGCGGGGTCCCAGCACAAATGAACTGTGTTTGCAATTGAAACTCGTTATCAGGACCTTCAGATGGATCACCACATATATATGTTTATATGCAGAGATATATTTCGATATATCGATAGTGATAAATCTTGAATCAATGCGTACAAAGAAGAAGGATTGCCTATGCAAGACCAACCACGTAGATAGCGGTCCAATGAGTTCAGTTCATCCAAATCAGGCTCGTGGGTGCCCAGACCAAGGTGGCCTACAAAATGTTTGACTGCAAACACGATCTGCTGCAAAGCTGCCAGGTCTACTGATGATCAACTAGAAGCTACGTCATGCTGCTGCCACACGATCGGATTAGTGACAAAGGTGGCCTACATGAACTGCAACTTTCAACATGAGATAGAATGTCGTTACAAGGTAACCCAACGGAGATGCACCTTTGCAGCCCAAACGTAAAAATGTCCTTGGTCTGCCGCATCTCGCCAGCGTGCGCCCCGTGCCCGACATGGGGAAAGATTGGGCTGAATGCCCTTGAAACGGAGCGCCGTGCATGATTGCCAGTCGACGGGGCGGGCGAATTCCAGGAAGCAATGAATATGTAGACGGCCAGCATCCTCCGAACGCAAACTTGATTCCATCGTGGCACTCCATTTGCCGACCCACTCACACGTTGCAAGCCAAGTAAGGAACTCATCGAAATCCGCCAGCTGCAGCTGCAAGGAATTGTAGGTTACCAACACTGCTCGTGCTCGAAGACGAAAAGGGCGGGCATCACCTCTGAAAAATGTGCAACGATGAAGTGGCTGCGACTAGGACTCATGACTATACCCCTTCTAGTTCAGTCTCTCCCATCTGCATGCAAGGCTGAGGCTTGCCTACTGTCACTGATGCATGTCATGTCCATCCACTGCTCTAGGTCTCTTACCCTCCGGAAAGTACCGTCCCGGATGCTAATGGCAACTACTTGCGGTCTGACCTGGTCCTGGGGCTGCTGCCATATCCACATCCTCTTGGGTCGATGCTGCTGCACCAGCTTCGTCTGCTGCTGCAACGCCCTGCAAAGCTGATTAGAAACAGTGTGAACCAGAAGGCCGTGCAAACCCAGCGAATGGTAGCACCAACCAGGACGGCTGAGCAAGTCGCAGCAGGGTGAGAAATGTGAAAAGTGACCCGAACAATGGGTCGCAGTCTTTAGCACCCGACAAACAGGTGAGGCACCTCATAGAGGTCAATGATGTCTCGCAGCTTCTGAGTGTCACTCGGAGACAAGGTGCAGTTCTCCAGGCGCTGTCGTTGCGCTGCAAAGTCGGCGCGAGACAATTCACCCCGAAATTTCGGCACCTCGAGCTGGTTGGCTTGCAGCAGTTCCCGCAACGAACCGCACGCAGCACGCTTCCGTGTCGTGGAGGATCTCATGGCTCGGCCCAAGTGCAATGCGGAAACATCCTGTCTGCATGGCATGTCTTGGGTGCAAGGCTCCAATGCGATGTGCTACGTCAGTTGCTTGCGACACCCCGCTTTGCTGTCAGGTGGCCCATTTCCTTTGGAGAGGGCTTGACACTAGAAACAGCAAGGAACTCACCACCACGTCCTTAAAGCAGAATGCAGGTCACAGGCTTGAGCATGAAAAAAGCACATGGAGCAGATAGTCTGCTAGGATTCCATTGTCACAAACAGCTGGACGTGCATATGGCCCACAGGTCTGGAAAAAGCGTGTCGACCGTTGACACCCAGGAATGCTGCTGATGATTTCCGCTAGAGAAATGTGACTGGTAGAGGCACGTGTCTGAGTAGCAATATCTACAGAGACGGTCTGCCCCAGAAACAAAACCGCTCACGGCCCATGTTTTCACCCGACGTGACTGCAGTTCTCTCCGGCTGCCGCTTCGCACACGTGCGATCCACAGACGCCATGCTGCGACAGCACTGCAAAAAAAAGGAATGGAAGCTGGAAGAAGGGGTGGAAAAGAGGTAGATGTGATGTGGGAACATGGCCGCTGCAAATGATGGAATGGGAAGGATGTGCATGGGGGTAATGTCTTAAAGCTGCTGTTGCTGCTGCGCGCGACAGTACGCAATTACTATAGGCGGGACCGCAGCGGGACCGCGGCGGGACCGCAAAATGTGGGAATTCCCACGATTCCAGGTTGCAGGCGGGACCGGTCCCGCCGTCGGCGGGACCACTTTACCTGTGAATTTATAGGAGCGGGACCGCATACCCCGTTTGGGAATTATAATAATATACCAGGGGGGGTCAGGTGATGTTTTGGAGGTGGGGTGTGGGAAGATTCTTGGGGAGATATCTTGTCTATCTAGCGTTGTATCCCTGGATGTCTTCTAAATGGGGTCTCTGGACCGCGCATGTCTTCCAAGCGCTTTGTCTTCGACATGGCGCTTGCAAGTCTGCGGTTTCCAGCTTTCACTCCTGCCGCGCTATGCCTTTGGCATTGGGATTTTCAGCCTTGACATGGTCTCATTCCAAGCGCTCTATGTCTTGACCATGGCGCTTGCAAGTCTGCGGTTGCCAGCTTTCCCTCCTAGTGTCCATGCCTTTGGCATGGTGCTTTCGAACCTTCACATGGCCGCTCTCACTCCAAGCGCTCTATGTCTTTGGCATGGCGCTTTCCACATAGTGCACGGCTTGACTCTACTCATGCGGGCTTGCCATTGGATGCATGCGACGTGCCAGCAGCCACGTCAAATCACTCACATCCAGCTTTCCTGCTTGTCGTAGAAGACGTCTTCGTTTCCTTTCCTGCAGGCTATGGAGTACATGTCTTTCAACATGGGTTCAGCGTTCACATGTCCCACCTGCACTCACGAAAAGACACCGTATCCATGCATTTACATGCACTCTCCTGGTTCTGTAGTTCTTTGGTGGCTGCTGCTAACTGGCGTTTCAAATTTTTGCGCTCTTCCTTCAGCACAGCAACCCTATCAGCCGCGGCCGGTGGGGCTGCAGCTGCCGCGGCGTTTGCATCAGCAGCGGACATGGCACTCAAGGCGGGCGAACAACAGGCTTGCTCCACTCAAACTGCATGCAGTCCTCAAGATGATCCTGTGTTCTCTTTGTGCTTGCCTGGTACCTCCTTTTCACCCCTGTTCACGACCCCAGAAACATGGCTACGAGAATGTGACAAAATGGTCATGCACCGATGTACCCTGATAGTATATATATTATGTATATTATATGTATTATGTATATTATAATACTATTATTATACATATATATATATTATGTATATTATATATATATTGTGTATATTATACATATTATGTATATTATAATACTATTATTATACATATATATATATTATGAATATCATGAAATTATCACTATAGATATATATATATATGTACTATGTATATCATATATATTATGTATATTATATATATATACATATTGCGTATATTATAAACACCATGTATATTATTATATATATATTATGTATATTGTATATACAATGTATATTTTAAATTATATATATATACATTTCTTATGTATGATTCTTCTCCATAGCCGTGTTTATACAGTATGTCCAGCCCAGCGGTCTGCCTCCGGAACAATGTCAGCGGTCAACGACTTTGACACCACCCAAATGGCGTTGTTGCTCGCCTCGGTGCGGGCTCAGTTCGGGCCGCCGGTGCGCGCCGCTGCGCTTTGTGTCCCTCAACCTCCAACCATGGGATTCCAAAACAGAATGGGTAGACATAAATAGCCTAGTGATAAGTTGGTTTATACCCCCCATTAACTATAGTGATAAGTATCATAAACCATAGTTACTGGAGTTAGTGATATTTATCTGATGATGATGATGTGATAAGTATGATATAAGTATAACATAAAGCTATAAGGAGTGATGATGATGTGATGTGATTATCATTCTAAGATGTTGGGTGATATTAAAAAAAAAAAAAAAAACTGATCCCAGGATAAGCATCTAAAGAATCTAAAGATCAGATCATCTAGAGTCGATGATGTGATATGTATATCAATGGATTGGTTAAAGGGAAAATCTTCACCGGAAACCATGATTTTGACCACCAAATATCAGGGTTTTTGGTTAAGATTTTCCCTTTATCCAATCCAATGACCCATGAATGGATTGAGGACCATCCCCTTTTATGGGAAAGTAATCTTTGTTTTGACAACGCAACAATTTGAATGGAGTGATGACCAGCCATGTGAAAACCTGGTTCCCTTGTGCTCTTTGCAAGACCAAAATGCCCTGATTTAGATCATCTGAAGTTTACTGCCCTGAAGAATCGTCAGCCGCCCAAGTCCCACAAGTTGGCTATGCACAAATTCAGTATTGAAAACCAGAGCGAAAATGTTCCCGTTTTTCTGGGGGGGAACCCAACCACCCATCATTGCAGTTTCAACCTCTGTCCATGGGGTCCCCGAGAAAAGCAGCCGGGGATGTGACGCCCAGACACATCAAGAAGCCAGAAGCCCAAGGTGAAGATCAATACGGCGCGGATACGAAGAGCGTCCTCGCAACGGTGGACATCTGGGGGATCTGTGGCCATCAAACCGTAGGGAAACTATGGGAAAATCAGAACAAGCCCAGAATATTGTCTGGAAGCTTTGTCGGGAATGAGATGTTGTCCGAAAGTGTGAGAATTCTGATTTTCTTGAGCAATCTTGCCATTTTGTCCTCAACAGAGTCCAGGAGAAGGAGGGAAGAAGCATCAAAGCTTTCAAGAACAAGTCTGTTCTATGCATGTCAAGCTGGAAGCTTTGGGAAGTGGTTCAAGTTTTGTGTCTGTCTGGAATAGGCTACCCCCAGTTCTTCCGGTTGATTGTCACTTTCCCATACTTTGCCCACAATAACAATGACCATCACCGGGGTGAATTCCACAGTGTCAGATCCACACCCAAGGTCATCATGACGTTGGAATTATTAATTATAGCCCAAAAAAAAGACGCCAAAAGGTATAGTGTGTCTCTACATTAGTAGGATATGTTTCAACTTCGAGATCTTTTTGGGGATTAGATTCAATCCCCATTATTTCCTCATTATATATATATATATATATCATATACCCTCTGAGGTTATTTAACATAGCCATGGAAGCCATGGCCCTAATCGAAATAGATGGTTTACCTATTAATAGCATGGGTGGATCTTTCCATGGCGAACTGTTAGTCATAACCAGATGGTATATGATATATATCTCCATCCCCAATGGTTTTTCACCGTCCGTGATGCCATCGCCAAGCAGGTGTCCCAAATCCGCGCTGTTGCCTGAGGGGGGCAGAAAACATGGAGGGAAAGCTTAGAAAAGGTGCAAAAAAAAACATGAAAAACATGGCTGTATTTTAGGTGTAGATGGTCCTAACTTCAGAATCTTTTGGGGAGTTTTCTTGAATCTCCTGGAAAAACGCATCACAGACCCTGGTTCGTTGTGATAATGAACTGTTTTTTCCACATTCATATAACTAACCTAATCATTTCATACCGACCAAAAATGCTAGTGAAAAAACTTGGCAAACCTGATCATGAACCCTATCGGATATGGGACACAATATCCCAAAGCATAGGTTCATGTTTGGTTTTGCAAAAAAAAAAAAACAACAATCAACTGCCCACATTCAGGGGTCAATTTCAAATTCTCAATAAGCTTAGTATCCAGCAGCCAGCAGTCTCTTTTTCTGTTTCTATCAGATTCTGTGACCAACTGATCTGGAAAAAATGGACAAAACAACACCAGATCAACTCCCAGATTTCCCAACTCCCAGGCACCACCAGCGGGTGATCCCAAGCCAGTCTTTTTCTGTGAATTTGATGCAGCAGTCAGTGACTTCACCAGTCCCAAAGGCAAAAAAAATGCAACCCAAGTATATAAATAATATTATATCATATTATATCATATCAGTGGTATAATAATATTTCCGAGTAAATATCACCATAAAATATCACCACTGATGGTTGGTAAAGAATCCCCATTTACAGATGATTTACCCAGTAACTCATAGATGTTTTTTTCCCATGAAATCTCCCCTTAAAATCATCATATCCCCATTTCATCTGCCCCTAATAAACAGCCCCCAGAAACCATTGGTGGATAACCACATCTCTTGGACTAAAATGGTGTTCTATCTTTGGGGGCTGGGGATTCTCATGGGGCCAACTTTGACCCCACCTACCAACAGTTGCGCCAGGAGCAGCACGCAGCCACCCAGCGCCAAGAACGGCCGGCGCCGGCCGAAGCGCTTGGTCACCACCTGACAAACCAAATGGCCATCCTTCCCATGATATTTACACTTAAAATTTTGCGGATTACCCAAGGGTCAACATTGCCATAGATGTGGAAAACCAATGGTGTCCCATTCAGAAAATGATCTACTTAGCTACTTTCCCATTTGAAAAAATAAAATCTACTTGCATGGTGGGTTTTCCACATCTATGGCAATGTTTACAGGGGGTAATCAACTATGATTAAGGATATATGGTTTTAATGTAACCCACAGTAAGAAAATGAGCTTGTTTCTGAATTATAGTCATTTCCCCAAATGATTGATGCTATGGCATATTCATGGGGTATCAAGAAGCGATAAATGGAGATTAATGTGGGTCACCAAACTAAGCCCTCATGAGCAAAAAATGATGGTTTGTTATATATAGAGTCATTTATAAAAATATATATATATATTTCCAGTTTAGTACTTGTTGCAATTTACCCAGAAATTGGGTACCAGTATACCCACATTTATGGCCACTGTGGAGAAAATGATCATATTTTCCTCGGGGACTTTTTCGCATTAAAAATCATTGAAACCCCAGCAGCACAGACTTCCAGCTCAAAATCTGGTCAATCAAATCCCTTTTTGATAGCCTTTTTATCAGCCGAATCTCCAATCTCCGCGGATCAGACATGACCGTGGGCCCACTAAGCCCAACCCGCCAAGATCCAGCAAAGGCGCATGCATGAAGCCGCCACTGCCATTCTCACCGCGTCGGACGGAGCTCCGTCCGTCGGAGAGGCGGCCCACGAAGGGCTGCACCACCATTCCTCCACGGATCGAAACATGGGTTCAGATTTCATGATCCGATCAAAACATGCTGATTTCATGCTGGAAAATGGTGATCTTAATATATTACTATATATATATATATATCTCTTAATGGAATTTAAGTAGGTTTTAATGAAACCAATCATCTATAAAATGTTGACAAAGCCAAGCCATGGAGTTTTTAAAAAGGGATGTAATAGGATATGATGAGGATAAACCAGAAATGATCATTTCTGATGTGCATTTCATGGTGATGAAATCAGCCATGGGGATTTTTAGGAGATACATTTGGATCTGTCTGAATCTTCATAGGGAAAATAGGGGAAAATGATGATTGAGTGGATGGAATTGGATATACCATCTTTTTTTTACCTGGCAACTGTTTCTGTGAGGTATCATTCTCAAGAGCCCTGTCTTTTAGCTTTCCAATTTCATCCTTTTCCACAATCTTCGTCTTTATTTCATGTTCAAGCTCCATGTTCTTTCTGTTTCTTTGTTCATTGCTTTCTGATAGTTTATCGTTCAATTTGCCAACTCTATCAGATGCACTTTCTTTTCCTTCTTTAATTTCATTTCTATATCTATATGTTTCAATTGTTTCTTTATCTGTTTTTATTTTTTCATGAGCTTTTAATTTATTGTGCATTTCCTTCTTGAAATCCCGAAAAATAACGTTGTGCATAGGTGTGCAATTATTTTTGAAAACGGCTGGGTCTTTTGGGAATTTTGAAGCCACAGCAGCGCCTGTGATGGGCCCGCCCAGCCAAATGATGGAGGCCCATCGTACAGGTACACCCAGCTCCAGCACGAAGGGCGTCAGCAGGGCATACTGCAGACCGAAGCCAAGGTAGGCGCCCCCTGCAATGTGGGGCCCCCCAGTTACAAGTTGGTTTATAACCCCCATTAACTATAGTTATTTGCGTACCATAAACCATAGTTATTGGAGTTATGTGCACCAACTTAGCTATCCAACGGGGGCCCCACATTGTGGACCATGGTGGAAGGGTCAGATTGAGTTCATCCCAAAACGATCCGATGAGTTTGGCCGATGCCTTGGGAGGCGGCCAAGGCTAATAAGCCCAAGGTGGACCAGGGCTGGTTCTCATGCGACGCGGTGTAATGTGTGGTGTCCACTGACCTGAAGGGCCACGAAAACAGGGCCGAGTGAGGAAACCAAGATGGGAAAACCTCCCCATTTCTGAACGAACCTCATCGGCACAGGAAAACCTCCATTTCTCTGCTTTTGAACAGGATAACATCCAATGACTAATGACATCTGCTTTTCTGGTGTTGATCGTCGCAAGGATCGCAAGGTGCAGGCTTATCTAATTGTGTCGGAATATGTTCCAGGTGTTCAGACCAATTTCAAGCCACTGTTGAAATTAAGCATCAGTAACTGGTCATGATATATCCATTGGTAAGTAAATGAATGGTATTTTGATCCGTATCACTCTCCAACAACTGCCTATTGTTTCATAAGTTTTGTTTGCCACATTTTCTTGAAACCTACAGTGAGAAGCCAGATCCAAGAGGTCTCTTGGCCTTGGAAAGCGCCATTCCATAGTTTTTCAACATGATTCCCCATGTATTTGTTGTTACATCTCAGGGTATCCCCATGTACCCTCTGGTAGACTAACATAACTGTGGAAAATCACCATTTTTAATGGGAAAACTCACTATAAATGGCCATGTTCAATAGCTTTTTGTATGTTTACCAGAGGGTATCCCCCATTCTTTCCACAACCCCACAACATGTCATCCCCATGAAACCCATCATCATCCAGCAGGAAACATGTTGGAGAGCATGGTGCCACCAGCAGACCATAGGCGGTTGTGGATTGCCAGGCTCACGATGGGGGGGGAAGTTGCCTGCCCTGTTGAGTCGGAACCGGTCATGTTGGTCTTCTGGGGATGGAAATGATCATGGTTACCCTCTGGTAAACTAACATAGCTATTGAAAATGGCCATTTATAGTGAGTTTTCCCATTAAAAATGGTGCTTTTCCACAGTTATGTTAGTTTACCAGAGGGTAATGATTGACAATGATGATTCGATGATGGTTAATGGTTGATGATAATGGTTTCTCATAATGCTTCATGATGGATCACAAGATCTCTGGGAAGAGTTCAACCGAGTGGCAGGGAAACGGCTAGCTGTCAAAGGTTCAAGGTGTGTTTGGCACTTTCTCGGAGTCTCTGGGCTGGAAGTGGTATGATGATTCTGTGGCCCTTGCTGTGACACTTGTTCGGTCTCGGAAAAGGCTCGCGGCACTGAAACGGTGACAACCCTCAAATTAGCGCTCCAAAATTTTCTGCTTGCACTAAATTCAAAATAGAAAGGAAATCGGAACCTCTTTTTTTTTAAATAAATCCGCCTAAACCACTGATTGTCATTGATTTTCCCCAAGTTTCCCCCCATTTTTCCCATGGGGAAAACAAGTGCTTCATTCCGCTGCCTCAGCGCAGGTGCCTGAGCCTCCTTGCTGGTCACCTGAAACCAATGAGGCTGTTTCAGCAGGATATCATTGGTTTTTGCTATGAGAATATGATGGTAATATTGGGGATCGAATGGGATGTAATGTGATGTGTTTTTAAATGCATTTATTCGTTTATTATTTGCATTTATTCATTCATTCAATTATTTGTTTATTTATATGTATTTATCTATCTATTTATCTATTTATTTATCTATTTAAGTTGTTCATGTATTTATTTCTCTAATTCAATTTACTTGTTTATTTACATAAATATGTAACCAACACTCTAATATTTGGCTGTGTTTGAGAATGGTTGATCTACCACCAAATTGCTCGTAGGGAAAAAAGATACCCTGTTTTCAGACGAACCCAACCAGAAAAGAAAAAGATGTTGAAAGACTTGTCCAAAAAACAAAAATGCTGCAAAACCACTAGAGGTTGCTCATATCAATGACCACGACCTTCCTTCAAAGAACTTCCAGGCGCCGACCAAAAACCCCCCGCCCCCCGAAAGATTCTCGTGACCTTCGTGTCCGGCTCTTCGAACGCCTGCAAGCTGTAGCAAGGCTCGAAAGGGTTTCAGGTTCAATGGAGTTGATGATGCCTTGGTGCTGTCGAGTGGTGCAGCACCATACCAAGGGAATCATGTGGATAGACACTCCAAGGATTTAACCTGGCTGGAGAATAACACACAGTAACAGCACCAACCTAAAATGGTGGGTGCTCTTGGGGAGGTTCAGTCCCAAAACCTCAATAGCTTTACACTGGTTGAGAAAGGGAGAGATTTCTTGCACTGGCTTGGTTCATAATCCCCGGGAAACCAGGTAGATCCAGGTAGTATATCTCCTGCAGCAATCAACAGGGGCTGCCCCCCAAACTGGTAGCCTTCTGGGCGCCGCGTTTGCCCATGGCTGAAGGCACAAGTGCGCGCTTTCCAGATTTCTTCCGGTTAGACGATCCGTGTGACCCGTAAAAAACCTTGAGAGTTGTTCGTTGTGCTGTTGAGGTTCCCCATTTCATTCGAAGTTTTCTCCGACGTTTCAATGTCGCTTAAACCAATCATTCCAATTTCGAAGCTTGTGCTGTTGGCAAAGCTCTAAGACCTGCCATGATGCCATGGCCCAACAGCTGAGCCTGAGCCCACCAAGTGTGGATGAAAATGATGGACCCATCGGAGGCTTCAACTCTTCCGATCCCCCGCGCTGGTGGGAAGGCACCATTCTTGCCAGGGATCCCACAAGCAATCCCCATGCGGTCCCAGACGGAACCGCGTTCCAGGGCTCCATCTGCCAGGAGGGTGACATCCGATGGAAAATGATCGAAACTTTGAATCCAGATTTCTAGGTTTGTTGGCCAGAAAATATGTGATTGAAACCTAGAAACACCTAGAAATGATTGAAATACTTTCAGAAACTTTGGATTGATGATTTTTTTTCTGAAAGAAAAACTGAGAAATGGAAGTATCACCATTCTCGGGACCCGGACCCAATCAACTGGTTTTCTTTTAATCCGAGGTTCGTATTCACAAGGACACTGATCATGTATGGCGCAACCATTGGGTGCCAATGGCTTTCCCGAACTTTTTATTTCACAAGTTGCCCCAAACTTTGTCCCCAAAAAAGTGACATAAAAAGTATGCCAAGAGTATCCCATAGGTTTTTGTTGGCCATTGGTACCTTGGTCCCAGAAATCTGTTTGTGTCGCTTCCCCTGAAGATCTTGGGAGATCAGCTGTGGCATTGAATCTGAGATCTTTTACTAACCATATGGGGATTATTAGTTATAATGGTTTCAAATAAAGATTAATGAAGTATAATCATAACAATAATTGGATGATGTCACTCTTGATTATGGTCATGATGATTATCTGGTTGGTGGTTGACAAACCCCTCTGAAAAATGATGGACTTAAAGTCAGTTGGGATGTTATTCCATTCCCAATATGATGGGAAAGTCATAAAAGCCATGTTCCAAACCACCAACCAGATATATATTGTTACAGCAAGTGATAAAGGATGGCCGATGATTGTAGGGGGCTACACTATCCAAAAAAAAACAGCGTTTCGACGTGTTGTCCCGAAATCTCAACCGATATGGAGATACAAGTTGATATCGCCAACAAAACAAGGCAATTTGACACCTCAAGCTGAACTGCTGGAAACCAAACAAAAGGGGACCCTCCTTTTATTACCCTCAAATCTAGCCCTTCAACCCTGAACCGCCTGAACCATGTTTTTTTAAAACCCTGAACCCTGTTAGGGAGACTCCAAAAAATGCAATCACCTACAAAACCAGGAATCACCGGGGCATAACGACACTTGGTGGCATAGGACCACTCGTGTAACATGTCCCACTCCTGCAGCTACAGCAACCCTTTTTTTGCAGAACATGTATGGGAAAATAAATGGGAAAATAAATGGGAAAATAATATGTGAGAAAGATAGAGCTATGGGAAAATATGTTGGAAGTAAATGACACAATTGAAACATGAGAAAATCCTCCGCTTTCAATGGAAAACATGTGAAGATATACATACTGCTAGCTGGAAAGTCAACCCTTTGAAAATGTTTCTTTCCTGGAAAGAATGGCTAGTCTCCGTTGCCACTCCAAGCAAAATGGAGATACAACCTATTTCTCTCCCTCATGAATCTTCATCGTTGGGAACTGGTTGGTCACTATGGTGTCACTCACCCATTGATGTACCTATTTTCTGCGGCGGGCCACAGGACAGTCGAGCATACTGGGTATGGATCGAAAATTGTGTATAGGATGCAGGGAAGCAGAATGGTTTTGAGTGGATTATCATTTTGATCCTTGCCTTGCTCAGGCCGAAATCATGTAACCCGCTTGCACCAGGGGTGTAATGCAAAACCATTTAATTTTCCAGCAAACAGGAGGTGTCCTCGCCCTACTTCCACTCACATACTTCACTCATCATTCCACCATGCATAATGCGGCCTCTCATTTTTAACTGATAGCAACCCCCAAAACAACGCAGAAAAGTGATAATACAGCATCCTACAAAAATAACATTTTCTATGATAAACATTGATAAATATTGATACTGAGACTGTAAGTAATGATGAAATCCTACAATTCATGGCAAATCTACCCTTTTCTGCATGTTTTTGGGGGTTAATAAAAACAGGAATTTCGTGACGCACCTCGAACAGTGACTCTAGGACATCCAGCTGTCGTACTGACAGTCCACCTGAGTTGCGAAGCACTGGGTTTCGCAAACCGATTTCGGTCTGAACTTGGCAATGCACAAGCAGCGAGAGGAAAAAAAAGACCACCCTCGGAATTCGTTGACTGACATGATATTTGAAAAAAAAATATTGCCTGCTGTTTTTTCAAGGAAATGTTTGCTCAATTTCCTGACAGTTTATCTGGCTTTCCATCCCTGTGGCCATCACTTCCGCGGTGATGCAACTGATATCATCATTGCAAGGCCTGTCGCGGTGGTGACACGTGACATGGCAGGTTCAGGAAACCATAGGGGGCATCCAATTTTGTCATTTTTAGGTAGGGAAATCAATACCCATATCGAAAATGAGTAAAGATTAGTAAAGTGATGAAAGCCTCGGCATCTCTATCTTATCCATTGATTCTCATGAAACCTCGTTTCTTGCCAACGCTTGATAGCAATAGGCCTCAAGGTTTCCACTAGTGCTGGACCCCAGGTTTTTCGCCTTCCCAAGGAGGGTTCACCCTTCTTTAAAGTTTTTTTTCTGAAGGAAACGTGGTGGAAACCCCTTCAAAATCAGGATGTCATGCCTAGTCGCCTGGCTAAAATGGTCAAATCCGTCGTCACCTAGGATTTTGACCTCACTCAACTTTGTCCAAGAATACAGGATACCCCAATTTTGGCCAAATTTACCTGGGGAGATCGAAATTTGGACAAACTATGGGATTTTGGGGCACCTATTTTCAATCAAATCCAACTCATATTGCTGTTCATGCAGCGCGCCCTTCCGGCCTGTATCTTGCAAGTTTCCGTGACAAAAGCTGCCACCCATCTGTTCTTGAGCCTTTGAACGTCCGTGGTTTTTCAAAGAAAAAAAGAAATATTGCAGAATGGTGGATCCGCGGTTTCCCCCAGAGTCATGGGCGTCGGAATATCCATTATCCATTGTGATAAGTCCCTTGTGAGCCGGAAAAAAATCTCAAAGAAAAAATACCAGTAGTACCCGCACGAGGCCGGGGGGAAGTTTCCTTAGGGATAGATAGATAGATAGATAGATAGATAGATAGATAGATAGATAGATAGATATATATATATTTATTTATTTATTTATAGATATATATATATATATAACTCTTTATCATCTATAGAACTTGCATGCGCCGTGCGCCAGCCAAGCCCGTGCGTGCACTCTGCGAAAGTGGCGTCCTGTTTCACATGTCACATTTGAAGCTCCACTTCGCCCTTCACACTTCCCACTGCACTCTTCGCACTCCACACTGCACTCTTCACACTCCACGTTTCACATTGCACTCTTCCCACTTCACGCTTCACACTTCACACTTCACAGTCCACACTTCACACTTCACAGTCCACACTTCACACTTCACAGTCCACACTTCACACTTCTCACTTCTCACTGCTTTCTTCACACTCCACACTTCACACTTCACACTTCACACTGCACTCTTCACGCCCCACACTTCACACTGCACTCTTCAAGCTGTGCAACTTGTTTCAACTGGATGACACGGATCATTTTGCAGAAGTTGTCAGCAGAGCACGTGGTCTGGAGCTTTATGAGACATCGTTTGAGGCAGTGCACAATGTGGCAATGAAACATTTTGGAGACAGCTGTTATTTCAAACCTTTGAATGCAAAACGTCCAAACCAAACCAAACCAAATCTCTTGACAACCCTTTTGGAGACATGTTTTTCGACTGTTTAGGAGATTCATGCAATTTGCAGTGCAACGTTTGTGCAGTTTCAGAAGGTTGCGAGATCGTTTTGGACAGTGGGTCAGATGCCACTGTGATTCCAATTTCAATGGCAAGTGCTGGAAAAGCCTCAGTTTCTCAATCTTCATTCCTTCGAGATTCACAGGGTTCACAGATTGATGTTTCCAGTGTCAGAAATATCAACGTTGTTTTGCAGTCAGTGGATGGACGTTGCATTACTTTCAGAGATCGTGGTCATGTGAGCAGTAAGGTTGAACAACCTTTGCTGTCATTTGGAAAACTCTTGAGACATGGATGGAGCATTGTAGCTGGTGACAACGGCAGTGGACCAGTTCTTGGACATGAGTGTGGAGCCAAGATTCCAATCAGCTTCAGAAATCATTCAGTGACAGTTCATGGAGAAGTGCGCATGGTTGAAGATGCTGCTGTACGTGTTATTTCAGTTGACATTCCCAGAAGTTGGCAACGTTTGCGCAATGGATGGTATACAATGGAAGGAGAATCTGAATTTCCAATGTGCGTTTCAGGTGGTTCTCATTTTGTTGACACCTCACAACGGTTGCTTGTCACTGAATATCCATATAATATAGAACTATAGTTACATACAATGACAATCGTGGGTGGGAGATCATCGAGTTGTGTGAGCGTGTTTTTCCAATGGATGACAAAGCTGCAAAGATCAATGAGCGCTATCAAAATCTTATCACATTGGCTTCAAATGCAGTGCTGAGTCTGCTGAGTCCAAGTGATTTTGGCATGGTCGTTTTGGACGATGCTATGCAGGGTGGTGCAAGTAGTTCAGCAGGTGGAGGACTGCCTGCACCTACTGCTGCAATGAGCCCAGGATCTCAAAGATTGCAGCTCAACCAAGTGAGCAACCAACAAGGGAGAGTCGTGCCATACCAGATAGCGTTGCAGTTCAACAGAACAGGGATGCGGTTACAGTTGCAGGTGTGCAGGTGACCAAGGATTCTGCAATCACAGTTTTACGTGCTGCATGTAGTTTTCTGCAAGTGTCACAGTCTGGAAGAGCAATTGTTCAACGCCAAGGAGGGCGGCACTCAATGGTGCAAGCCCTTTTTCTTGCCTCTCTTGAAGTTTGCGTCCAAGGTTAACTTTGTTGTCTTGGTATGCGTGGACAAGGGCTCCATGCAGTGTAGGGCTCTGGCAAATCACCTTCGTCTCTCAAAACAGGCATCTCAATTGGATCTCGAATGCTCGTGCTCGAGCTTGCAACATTGCTCGAAGGAAACTCGCTGTTGGCAGCGATGATTGCAGCACCAATGTGGGACATTCTGATTGGCCCATCTTCGTCATCAGTTGGTTTCTCCAAAACAGGAGTGTCATTGTCTTGAGGGCTCTCTGCAACTCTTGCCAACCAATTGAAAAACCAAATCATTCCAACTCCAACGCACAAGGTGAAAAGCAAAATGAAGAGGTTACAGCCATCTTCCAAAGTTGAATCACATCCTTGTAAGTGAAGTTGGATCAGGCTCAAGGCGCCAGCAAGGGCTCTGTGGTTGACTCTTCGAACAAAAACTTGTCCTGGATCATCGGCTCCTTCCAAACATCCATTTGATTTGTTGTACAAACCAAGCAAACTCATCAAAGATCTCATTCTCGGGGCAGCTAAACGTTTTGTTCCAATGTCAGCGGGATTCGAGTGGCCGCTGATGCTGCATAACTTCAGCATTCCATTTCCAACCATGTTTTTCCGTCCAACGCCAGATGGCTCTCGCCAGGTCGTTTATCAAGCCGGGAAGACAATTGCATTGTGCAGATTCACCGAATTAATGCAGTAGCAACATTGGTCATAATGACAATGTGATACAAAAGAGAACTGAAATACAAAAGAGAACTGAAATGGATCGATACATAATCCATTGAGCTGTCACCGTGCTTTTTTTTTGGCCCAAGCCCGTTGTCTTTCGGCGGGTCTACGGTACTTGAGACTTACTCGTCTACCACGTCATGATCGCGGCCCCGTACCCGGGGGGAATCGATCCGCGGCTAGCTGTCTATGCACGGTCCTGAGACGGGCATTATACCACTACGCGACGAGATCGCCTGAGCTGTCACCGTGCAAGACAAAAAACAAACACCAAAAACACAAAAACAAACAAACCGGACAAAAACACAAAAAAGCAAACAACCCAAACCAGAACAAAAACAAAAACCAGCAAAACAAAAGCGAAACAAAGTGCCATACAACAATCTGTAAGCCAGGAAGCCAGAGTGCAAGCCGCACGAGCAACATTCTCACAGAGTCATGGATCCAAAAGCCAGCAAGACGTTGTCTTGTCGCATCTGGCAAGTAGACGTTGAAAAGTGAAACGTGGTGTGAAAGCGGAGCTAAGGGGATGGACAGCGCGGTCGATTTCTGTTATTTTGCGTCTAAAAAAAGAAAACCAGAGTGCAAAGGTACAACTTTCGCAATGCACCTTTTGCACCTTCAAAATTTGGCAATGTACAGGGAAAGTGTTTCCACATTTGCTGATCTTTCTGTCACTTTAAGAGCAGCACCTCGCAATGTCCAGAGGGTTCGTTTTAGCACCTGAAATCAGCAGACTTTTTTGAGACACGGTGACTTGTATATTCGGCAGAGTGCGATGGATCCGCTTGTCCTGACGTCTGATACACTACAATGCAAATATGTGACAAAGTTCCAAAGCAATTTGGATTGACAAGGGTTGGACTTGCAATGGCCGGATCCTTCTCGGGTGCTTCGGGTCCTCATAGAATGGGCGATCCCTTCAGAATTTTCGGGTCCTTTCGGGTCCTCCTCGGGTCCCTTTGAGTCCTCGTTTAAACTGGTCGGGTTCTACACCACGTTTGGGTTTTACAAAGATACCAATCGGGTGTGGGAGATATCTTAAACAGTCGAGCGGGCTGGAAGGTACCTTCTCATATTTGGTCGTGTTCATTTGGGCCTCCCTTGTGCATGCAGAATAGCATCAACATCGATCATATGCATGCTGACTGCAAGAAGTGGAGAAATAATCTTTCTGTAAAGCATTCGATGGCCTAAGGAATCCCAAACCGATGTTTTGATTTCGCCCAAGGGCTCCAAAAACGAAAGGAGTTAGCACGGATCTGGTCACCAAAACTCCTTCAGTATGGATAATGATGTGGCCATCACAAACACCTTTTGTCCAACGTAGTGCAGCCTTCCTACTTGTCTTGATGTAACCCAAAAACAACTTCGCCAAACATGCACAAACGTCGAGTGTGGAGACGATCTGCTGAGCGCTCAAATGCAGTTGTACCAGCTTTCAGAACGGATCGATTGTGAAGCCATCCAGCAATAATGTCCAATTTTACAAGGGAATGTGGGTAGATTCAGCAGCTCCATTGCTTTGATGATCACCCCTCACAATTGGCTTGTCGGCGGATTCCACCCGTCGTCCCCTTCTTCCCCTCTCCTCGCTTGTCTGTCCTTCTTTTGGTCTCCTTCTTTTTCCACTATGGTAGTTCAGTCGAGTTATTGCCTCTTCTGTTGAAAACTTTGCCTTTTTTCCTGAGAGAGAAGTGAAAAAAGTGTGCAAAATATGAAACTCTTTGGCCACAACCGAGACTATGGAAAAACACAAATCGTTCCCATTTTATCGGATGATCCCCGAAGTACTAAGTCTTTAGCGCAAACCCACCCTAAACCCTCCCAAAATAACCGGGGTAAACATATATATATCAACCTAAAAAACCAAACCAGGAGGGGGAAATACGTGCGCAGGATCTGTCGCCTCTTTCAAATAACTTCTCGCCGCTCTTGTCGTAAAAATTCTCTTTCGTGAAAAATTCCGCCAAAGGGAAAAAGTCAAACAACATGCAAGAAACACAACAATGCAGAAACGATGGATCGCACTCGCTCCCCACTTTTTCTTCCTCAGGTTGAAACACTGTAGGTTGGCTACATCGACCCATCCTTTTTCTTGGTTCATCACTTGCCGGTTGATTGGCATTTCCGAGTGAATGAACCCCCCGGGGTCTGGGTGGGTGGGCACTAAAATTTGCACCACCACTTTTGATCCACTTAATACCGAAGTCGATCAAAACAAATTCTCAAGTTTCACTTGGAAAATATACCAGGATAAAAGACTGTACAAAGTTTTGTACAAACATAACCACATGAGTTCAGAAGTTTAATCCCGGAGAAGACTGTTTCTCATTCACTTCTGATACTGGAGGATTTTTCCAAAACCATCTTTGGGGAGATTCAAACCATTTCCAGAAAACCCGGATGGTTGAAATAAACCTCACGGAACTTTGAGGAAAAAAACAATCCAACCGACAGTTCTCTTAGTTTGACCAAAAGAACTGTATTGTTGATTTCAATTCCACAGGCGGTTTGGAAATGACGCAGCCGAACCAAACCCCCGGCCAAGTGGAAGTTTCCAACAAAGTAACTCGGAAGTATGCACCAGCAAACACCATAAGCACCCAAGAGTAAGGAAGGGAGAACGCGAGGGTGAGGACCGGCGCTCTTTACTTAATACACAGTCGCAACGCGTCGCGAAAGCGTACTAAGTCTTTAGCGCAAACCCACCCTAAACCCTCCCAAAATAACCGGGGTAAACATATATATATATATACCAACCTAAAAAACCAAACCAGGAGGGGGAAATACGTGCGCAGGATCTGTCGCCTCTTTCAAATAACTTCTCGCCGCTCTTGTCGTAAAAATTTTCTTTCGTGAAAAATTCCGCCAAAGGGAAAAAGTCAAACAACATGCAAGAAACACAACAATGCAGAAACGATGGATCGCACTCGCTCCCCACTTTTTCTTCCTCAGGTTGAAACACTGTAGGTTGGCTACATCGACCCATCCTTTTTCTTGGTTCATCACTTGCCGGTTGATTGGCATTTCCGAGTGAATGAACCCCCCTGGAAACCGAGGGACGGCCAATCACCACTTTTCAAGTTTCTGTCTCTTTGCCTTTGGCAATTTCTTTGGGAGCTCTCGCTTGACTTGTCTTTCCCTTGCGAGCTCAGCATGAAAATCCTGTGCATGTTTCATGAAGCGTTCAAACACCAACCATCGTTCCTCCTTTGGCAACCATCTGACTCTGGGGAATTTTTCAAACTTCTCAAACTTGTTGTTGGTGAGATCATCAGCCAACTCATTGAAATCCCTACGAATCCAATCCAAGCCTAACTCACATCGTCCCTGCCTCAAGGTCTCAGAAAGTTCCATGATCAATAAAGTGAGTGGAAACTTGGTGCTCATCCATCTCGACAACGCATAGGTGTTGGATTGATTGTCTGTTTTCCCTCTCAAAAAACATGTGGCAGAACTCCTCTGCCCCTCCTTGGGGCCCCACAATTTTACTGCTACCAAGCTCGCCAGTAACTCCAGCGATGCAATGATCCGCTTCGGATCTCGTTTCAAGAAAATCCACGGAGCCCATTCCCGATCAATCTCCTCCGAAAACCACTCAAGGATCACCCCTTGTCTACTTTGCTTGTACCCTCCAATCCAAGCCGAAACCTCTGTTGCCTTCGCATCTGTAAAAAATAACAGGTGCTCTTCCGCAGGCTTCGCCAGTGGCGGGGGGGAATGCAGATCCCCCCCATCCTCAATCCTCTCCGCCAAGAAAAGAACAATGGCCCTCAGCATTGCCGGAATTTTCAGTACTCCTTTCTTCCCCCGGACCGCTGCATTCCAGCTGTACAAGGGTCCAAGAAAAGGTCGCTCCCACAAAAGAGCTGATGCCGAAAAACCCAATCTCCCCAAGCCTTGCTCAAAGACTTTCTGCGTCACCTTCCCAGAGTTTGCAAGCTCCAACACCCAGTTACGCATCCAAGTCGCCCGCTTTGGCGATAACCCCAACTTGAAACTGGAATAATCAGTGAAAAGTCCTATCCACTCCACCTTGAGGCCCCCTCTCTGCTTCGCCCATTTAAAGGGGAACCCCAAGGCAGACATGTACAAGAAGGTCAGCACAATTCCCTGTCTCCCCATGGAGTCCGCACCCAAACTCTCCAGGTCATCTGCAAAAATCAAAAGTTCCACAGGCCTCTCTGGCCCCAGCATCTCGTGTACCAAGCGGATCCCCGCTCCAGAAATCCGCCCCCACCAGTAGCTAGCACTTGCCACTCCAAAAGTACCGCAATTGTTGATGTAAATAAAAGGGTCTGTTTCCTTCACCCTGCACGCCAGAAGACCTCTCTCCTCTGGATCATGAAGAAAGCGACGGTGGGCTTTGCTGATGTCGCCCACTAAACTCACTAGAGCCTTCTTGCGCTCTCTGTAGTAAGCCAGTAGGTATTGTTTCTCTCGAGCTCCCGGACTCCGAGTCTTGTCACGACACTTGATCCTATGGTTGAGCTTTGTCCCATGAGTTGCATCATGGATGATGCGCTTCTTCCCCAGCTCTGCATCCTCAACAAGTACTGCAAGTGAAGAAATGGCCACTCGCTCACCATACCGTCTCTTCGCCTCGTCCAGCGAGATCTTTTCCATAAGGCCCTCTGCACACTCCTGCTCGAAGTGCTCCCGCACAAAAACCTCATGCTCTTGTACTGACTCATAGTTGTTCCGCCAGACTTCCCCTTTCATGAAGGGGTCCTCCTCCAGTTTCCACGCAGTTTGTTCCTCATATATATGAGGTGTACGAGGTAGGGGCTTCAATATCCCTACTGGGAAACCCACCTCGCCTTGCAAGAGAAATTCCCTGTCCGGGTCCTCACACATCGCCAACAGCTCCCTCATCAGCTTCAGATAGAAGGGTTGACCCTCCGCAATCTGATCCAGACCCGGTTCAGCACATCCTCTCTCTTTTAGCAAACTTACCCACAGTTTTCGCAAGCTCTCCTTGAGCTCCTCATTTTTCACCAAAGCACATCCACTTTCGCCTTTGACTGCCATCTCAAAACAAACCCTGTCCAAGGTGCATCCCTTTGCAAGATAACTGCAAACCAGGTCCAATGATTTCTGTCTAAAAACCTTCCAAAAACTGCTTTGCGACCAAATACGTTTCTCAACGTCCCAGCGTCCCATGGATGCCAACCCGGCCCCATCATGAAAAGCTCTTGACTTGCCTGGCGCCTGACAGAACCGCGGCTCTCCCATACCTCCCACCAGTTTCCTTCCATCAGGTTTTGAAATAGGAAAAACATCAGTGTCCTGTGTGATCTCCCCCTCGTCAGCTGTGACAGTGGTGTTTTGGCCTGCATTCTGTCTAGCCATAAACCCCTGCAAAATCTGCAGGGCCATCCATTCACACATTTGTGAAGGCCATTGTTCCGTCCCTGTCGTCTGAAATTGCCCCGCAGAAAAACCAATAAGTTGCTTTGTCGCTTGTCTCGATTCCAACGGTCCTGCATAGTAGCCCTGCTCGTCAAAAAGAGGCTTGCCTTCCACAAAGAACTCCGGCAGCTGGCGGAAATTGCGTAACAGAAGGCGGGTCGGCTTCAGGTATTCTGTTCCAAAATCTTGTTGATAAAAAGCCGCCGTTGTAGTATCTTCTTGAAGCAACAACATATCAAAATCTGGCCACTGCCACATGCTAGAAGGACGGACCCCCTGGTGCTCCCCAGTCTTTACTGCTCCTAAATCTTCAGGATTTTCAAACGCTTCCATGCCTTCTGGATTTGATGCTGCATGTGTTGCAAAAGCTTGAAACGAAAAATCTGCCAACACGTTTCCCCAATCTGTCCGTTTCCTTTCAGACCATGTCATTCGTGTGAAGCCGCGGGGAAAGACAAATGACCGCACCGGTCGAGGTCCCTTTTTGTTTGCCCACGGCGCCCGTGAAAAAGTGCTACACGGGGGGCTGAGCAAAATAGCAAAATATTGGCCAGTGGAAATTTTGCTTAACAAGAAATCCCTGACTTTGGACAGCGTGACATCCAAATGCGGTCGCACTTGAATATCCACCATCTCCACTTGCACCGTGACACCCAGCTTCTTTGAAAGTTTTCTCAACCAAGCTGCTATTGAATTTTTCCGAGGTCTCCCAGAGAAAAGATATAACACACGACAGACTGATTTGCCAGAACCCTGTCGCGCACTCCTCTCCGACTGTGGACCTTGTCAGTGCCCGGTAGTATCCGGGGGGTTCTTATTGTCCTTGCAGTTCATCGCGCTGTGACCTTTCTTGAAGCACTTGTTGCATAAATGTGCAAACTTGCAATTCTTGTGTGTACACTTCCCAGCATTGAAACGAAAACAAATCTTCTGACCATCCGGAGCTGTTGCTGCTCCCTTTGATGTTCCTTTGCTCTTCCCTTTCGTTTCCTTTCCTTTGCTCTTCCCCTTTCCCTTGGGGTTCCAGTCCTGCTGAGGATAGGATCTCTTGCTGTACAACGCCAGTGGTGTGATGAAGTATCGTTCCTTCGTCACAGGACACTTCCAGGCCTGCTCCATCGCAGCTCCCAGCTTCAACTTGTCCGTGAGCATCAGCTGATAGGCTCTTTTTCGAATTGCTTGTTCGTAGGATAATACCAAACTCCATGGTGGCGTTTGTATCTGCTGTCCATGCACATCTGTTGACACCAGTCCATACACGAAATCTCCTAGGAGATAATCTTTGTATCTATCAAACAACTCCTTGGTGATGTCCTGAATCTCTTCCCTGTTAGTATGTCGTAACGACAACATGATGAGGGCATTCTGCATCACTGAAAGCCGTCGTCTCAACTGCTCCGGCCCTGTTGGCAACGCTATCGTGGTTGAGCCCTTCTTCACCGTCAAACTGCCCTTTGAATCAAAAACAGGCACCAAAACATCAGGGTCCACCTCATCTTTCGATACCACCTCCGACAAGGTCTCCGCCCTGAACTCTCCATTCTCCAGCTCCTGCAGTTTTTTCTCCAAAAACTCTTTAGATGGAGTCACCTTGTCTTCCAACCTTCCATGCACTTCCATGAATGCATTGCGCAAGCTAATGTAGTCCCCTGTTGGAATTGGTTTTGTCCACTCTCTCGTATCCATCTCAGCTTCTACTTCAGCTTGACGTTTCATTTTTGTCTGGGCTTCTTTCCAAGCACACATCACTGAAGCTACCTGCGCCCTTTGTTCCAGGCCTGCTGCTGCATCCACCGCAAAGGAATCACGTAAGACATCCACTAAGTCTGTCTCAGATCTGAAGAAGGAAGAGAATTTTTGGACTGTTGTCACCTTGTTGGTGAAGAAAGCTGCCTGCACATCGTTGGATACGTCATTCCTGTTCAACGTAAAACGGAGGTCCGTGCTGCCCAACTTCAACGCATCTTCCCTCGAAATGGGAGCAACTGCCATTGCTCAGGTCACTACGCTCTGCACTGCCGAATCTTCTGGAAACATGCCATCATTTTTCAGTTGATTCACCCAAAAGATTTTCAAATAGAAACCGATCCAGTGTCAAAATCCGAAATCAAAACAAGATGACTGGTAACAGGCTAAAAACGATAGGTCCCCAAAGCCTTCTTGTGGGGACCTATCAGGTCCTCTGTTTTCAAGGTGATATCTGTACGGAATTCAACGAATTAAGGTCCAGGCTGAGTTTCCGCTGTTGCTATCACCTACTGCTTCCTGGAAAAGTTGAAAGACATGGGAAATAGGTTGCATGAGATGTGTCTTGTCCACCCTTTGTGATGTCTTCACTCTGAGCTCACCGGTGGACCTGCGGATCCAACTGCTCTACACTATCATGCAGTCCTTACTAAAAGTAAATCACCGCACTTTGACATCACCTCACCTTATCTCTACCATGCAAGACATCCAACTCACGCCAACCTTCAGATAATATATATATATATATAAAGCACCTCAACCCTGGTGAACCTTCCGCCCGGAGCAACCTCCCTTCCGGCTCCGAGTTGTCACCCATGCAAGTTGCTGTATCATTCAACCGAACTTGCATCCCTTGTGAGTGCTTCTGACATAATTCAAAAACAAGTTGATTCCACTGTCCACTCTGGCACCACTTTGGCTCCGACCGTGCTCTGATCCGAGCTTCACGCTGTGAAACCGAGCTACGTTTCTTACGCAACCATCCTCTGACAAGTGGTAAGTTCCCGGCTTGCCTATTGTCTCACGACTTCCAAACAGCAAAACATGACCCGTGAAGTGCACACTCAAAAACTGCAAGCGAAAACCCTTCAAGTTGCCACTAATCCCTGTGAGACAGCCAAGGTCAATACCGTTGATGACAAGCAGCTTCGCAAGAAAGGACAATGGAAACAACAAGAACATGAGTGAAATGAAAATGCAGAAAACTGAGGTCACCGACACTGATTCCGGTTGCATGCAACGGCAAAACCTTCCTCCGACCGGTCAGATGCTTCGCATTGACTTACTGAAACAAGTTAGCATATTGCATTTCCGACATCCCTAACCATGCAACAGATTCACTACACGCAGTATCTCTCCTAACCAGTTTGACTCCACCTGCCAAATCATATAACTACTCACTCTCTTCTGAAGTGGAGCTCTGAGAGTTTGACGAAGACGTGGATGAACTTGATGAGCTTGATTCCTCCATGACAGTGCTGGATTTTGGCCAGCAAACCTTGCACACATGCGTGTAGAGACTCTTGTCAGGCATCTCCACGAACTCTTCAGATGATTTAAATACCATCTCTCTGCCCATCCAACATCCATCTCTCACTTTATGAAGTCTCTTGCATTTCTTACTGGTATGGACTACGATGTATGCAGCATTTCTCTCTTCTCTCACATCTCTCTCTGGTGGCACTTCTGCACGCTCTAGATTTGGCACCTCTACATCTCCTGCCGTAACCGGGTCCTCTTCGCCGACTCGTTCCCAAGTCAATTGCGGCTCCCACCGCATTGAAGCTTCCAACCATCTAATGGCGTGTTGAATGTCAGCGTCATCCCATACTTCCACTCGATCTGTCATCCAGGAAATTGCAGATTCAATCACCTCCTGCTCGTCCAAGACCTTAAAGCGGTCTTTGCCTCTGGCTGCCTTTGCAAATTGTTGTTGAAGTCTGGTCACCACTCCGCTATACATCCGCACATAGGTGTCAGACCCATCAGGTTTCCAGCGGCCTAACAGATCCCGCTCTTCCCTTGGACAACGCAGTAATGCCAAACCTGTAGGCAGAGTAGCCCTCTCTGAATGTTCTGTCCAAAAAGTGGACAAAATCGGGTCCATCTGCGGCTGCATTGTGCCCGGCCGCTTCAAACCCTTTCGCAGCCTTGCTGAGTACGAAACCACATCATTGTATGAAGCCATCGCTTTGCGAAAGCCCCCCAACTCCGCTGTCAGCTTAGGCAGCAAGTAATCCCGTTGAAAATCTGCATGTTCCCTCAACAAGTCAAAACCTGTTTTTAACCAGAAGGGACAAGAAATAAAGGCATGTTCCGACACACACAGTGGAAGCTCCTGCACTCGCTTGGTTGGACCTGTCGTCTTGGTGACCCTCAAAATGGATGTCAGTCTGTTCCCAAAAAACCGCAATTCACTCGGCGCAATCTTCTGCACGTCATCCCATCTCAGGGTCCCCCAGATCTTTACCAGCTTGATCCATGCTATCACTCGCAGTCCCACCGGCAAAAAGGTGTCCTCCACTGCTTCCTCCAGCGACTCCATGATAGCTGCTGGATACCGTGGTGCACGCTTCATAGGCGGAGCGTCTTTTGAAAGCATCTCCACAATGTAGTCCCTCACAGAAGCTACTGTTTGCGATTCCCCCACCCGCATGGCATTTGGAACACATGCAATACGTTCCATCCACGTAACAGCCTTCACTATGAGAACAGGTACGGTTGGTCCACATGGTTCGTCATATCTGCAGAACAAGTATTCCACTAAGTCCCCAGCTGTTCCTGCACTGTATTGCCCTTTGACTGCCTCCATCCAGTGTAACCAGTGTTTCCAAGTCTTCACATACCTTTTCAGTGTTGAAGCACGTGTCCGCCCTGCCAATGCTAGGTGTAGATGCTTGTCGCTCACACAATGCTCCAACTCTATAAGAGCTGGAGCCTCCATTTTCTTCAACTCCAAGTACAGCTCCTTTGCCCAACGATCCTTGGCCTCCGACTCACGCCTGGAACGTGCTTGGGCCTCTTCCGGGTCCAGCACTCGCTGCTTCTCTGGTCTCTGCACTAGCCCATGTTGGAAAGAAACAGTTGAGGGTTTTGAAGAAGAAGCCAAAGCGGTTGAAGATAAACGCTTCTTGTCTTGCAAAACTTGTGCATGTAAAGGATCAGAAATGTGTTCCCCTCTCAGTCTCTTGCTGAAGGGTTCCCCTCGCCTAGCGTCCCTGATCCAAACTTCAACTTGCTGCACGTAAATGGCTTCACAAATAACCCCCAACTCGGCGCAGATCTGACTTGCAATATCACTTGCATCCTCTTCGGGGAAAACTGCGAGCTTCTTCCCAACTAAACCCCAGTGCACTAACACCTGCCAGAGTTGTTCCAGTCTCTCATCCAGATCGCCCTCTGTACCCATGAGCCTTTCTAAAAGGCTAGGCAACGCCGGAAAACCAACACCACTAAAATTTGCACCACCACTTTTGATCCACTTAATACCGAAGTCGATCAAAACAAATTCTCAAGTTTCACTTGGAAAATATACCAGGATAAAAGACTGTACAAAGTTTTGTACAAACATAACCACATGAGTTCAGAAGTTTAATCCCGGAGAAGACTGTTTCTCATTCACTTCTGATACTGGAGGATTTTTCCAAAACCATCTTTGGGGAGATTCAAACCATTTCCAGAAAACCCGGATGGTTGAAATAAACCTCACGGAATTTTGAAAAAAAAACTTTCCAACCAACAGTTCTCTTAGTTTGACCAAAAGAACTGTATTGTTGATTTCAATTCCACAGGCGGTTTGGAAATGACGCAGCCGAACCAAACCCCCGGCCAAGTGGAAGTTTCCAACAAAGTAACTCGGAAGTATGCACCAGCAAACACCATAAGCACCCAAGAGTAAGGAAGGGAGAACGCGAGGGTGAGGACCGGCGCTCTTTACTTAATACAGTCGCAACGCGTCGCGAAAGCGAGAATCCTATCAAGAAAAACTTTGCCCGCACACTGAGACTATCGCCTACTCGCCAGGAGGTGCTGCTGCAGTCGCGATGGAGCCCAACCAAGCACGGGTTTCCTCAACTTCCTTTTCCGTCGTGTATTTCGGTTCGGTTCGTCATCATTGCAATGCACCAAAGGCAGTGAGGGACCCTTCCCTCTACAGTTGCCCTTCCGGTCGCCATAAGCCACAAAGCTTTCATTGAAACAAACATTGCGCTTCTGCAACTCTGATACAAAAAACTTCTGTGTTCCTGTGACACTTTTCGAAATTCAGGAACTTCGGCTATCGTGCACAGGTCACGATCATCCTGCTGAATGTTGTCCACAACCTGAACCGGTGCCGAGCAGCCCAATTGCGCCAGCGCACAAGAGGGCACGATCTGTTTGACGGGACGAGCCACCCAACAGCCGGACCCTGAGAATCTTGCTCACTTCACATGCGGGCACCGTCTCCAGATGCTGCTGGCAGCTTTGAGGATGAGGTTGATTTTGGTGGGTCGGAACCACCGAGTCCCCAGCCAAGTGAACGCGAAGAACTGAAAAGTGGACACTCCTCTCCCACTGCCCAATCGCGCACTGTTTCAGCAGACATTTTTTTTCCGTCCGACGCCTTCATGGCTTCCGCCAGGTCGTTCAACATGTTCAAGAGCATGTTGCAGTTGGAATTAATTGATTAATTAAGTCTCGCAAAGGCCGTTGCTGTAGTGGCCGCAAAAGTAAACTGGTGGAGGACCGATACATAGTCCTATGCACTGTCACGCTCATCAAGGAAACAAAACAAAACACCAAAAACCAAACAAAGCAAAAACAAAACAAAAACACCAAACACAAAAAGAACACAAACACACAAAACCAGAAACAAACAACCAAAAACAACACACACCAATGAGCGGTGACGTGACAAGTACCAGTTTATGGGTGAAAAAGATCGATTAAAGCAAGAGGTGATAGCTTAGTATCATCTCGGTGCATGCATAATGACATCTTGTGTGCCATGATGACGCTGGCCCTCAACAAGAAACAAAAAACAAGAAACGCCACAAAACCACAGGGGCCAATTCAGAGGGTGTGGGAAGCAACACAGCTCAATGCAGAAACCAGGGATCCCCCCAGCCAGGATCCCCGAGATCACAAAGAGCAGCCTTCACGGCATGACCTTCACCCTGATACTTTGAAGCAAACACCGACAAAGCCGGGTCGCAACGAAAGTGGTGAGAAGAACTACCGCAGTGAAACTGGAGAGTGAAACATGGTCTAAAGTGAAAATGACAGCAAGACTACGGCACTCAGGGCACACTCAGAGTCCGCTCAGTAGTGCTTTTCCAATCATCATACTCGCAAGGGTTATCCATGTGCATTGCCACGAGTGCTGAAAGGCACTGTGCCTGGGGTGGTTCACTTGAATAACGACCAAGGTGAGAGGGCGGTGAGAGATAACCTACAAGGACATCTCTCATAGCTTACTCATTGCAGTTTGGAGTGAATTTCAGTGCACCATTACTCTTGCAAATAGTCCGCTCAGTTGTCCTTTTTCAAGCATCAGCATCACAATTGCGGTTGCGGTAAGCACCACTGTGCTAGTGCTCTTGCAAGTAGTCTTCATGGTATGGGAGATTGTGCTCGTCATCAGTGCGTGGTGATATCTGTGCATTGAGTTCTTCCGATGACGTGCTGGCTCCTTTGGCTGTATGATCAAGAAGCAGTATGGCTTTCTGCGCTTGGGATACTTCGTAACTGGCAGATATTGTACAACTATCCAATATACAGCCAATCTGGCGGAGTTGGCGTATGGCCGCTTCAAGGTCAGTGACCCTCTGGGATGGGATGTTTTGTATGCCTTGGAGCTTCTGGCATGCCTTCTCCAGAAGTTTGGTGGCATCATCGACTTCACTGGTAGTGACCTGGCATAGGGTCAGTTGAGTAATGGACTTTGCAAGGCGATGTACAGCGGCATCTTTCATAGGAGTCGGTCGTTCCATACCTCTAGGCGAAGCTGTACTCAGGGTCTTCAGTAAACGTAGAGCCGCTAGGCGTCCAGTTCATCACTCACAGTGTTGCAACCTTGAGCCAAAAGCTACGGATGCACTGTTTCAGCAGACGTGGGTGGCCGCGGAAGCACCTCTTGTGGCCAGTAAGAGTCAGTGAAGCTTTCACGGAGATCAACGTCTGGTCACCAGGGCCCACTTCAAGAAACCGAGCTTGCTGATTCTAAACGGGATGCGGACGAGCTCGCTACCCTTATCACTCAAGCCTACCATGACCATGTTGAGAGTTACTGTACCTCTCGACCACTCCGCCACCTGATGACACCGAACTGGCTATCATGCAGTGCGGAATGACCAGGATCCTGCGCGAAAAACAAAGCCATCCACTTGTTGTCTAAACGATGAAACCAGCCGAAAGCAGTGACCCACCCCCTGCAAACTGGGGTGCTCACGGTTGCCATGCATGACATTCGCCATTGCTCAGACTGTAGTTGAGGTTTTTGTCACCATGGGGTACCCATGGTTGGCCGCTGTCCATTGTAGCTAATGCTGTGGTAAGCTTGCTTGTGACAATAGGGGAAGGGAGGAGGTGGGGGGTTTATACTAACCTTTTTAGGGAGCCTTTACTTACTGTAGGGTGTTTTATGGTAGCGTAGGATGATGTCAAAGTACATCAAGCCATGGTGCCCGTTGCCGTTTGACCTTCGTTTAACCAACAAACCGATCGGCCAAATGAATTCCACCAGACGTCCTCATGTCTTTCCTCGACAAGGTGGCAGCACTGCGATTGATGAACTGAACGTCCAACGGCCCTCCACTTGCAGAATACCTTGCGTGTAGTTTGACCTTGCAGGATGGATTGTCAGACTTCTGTCAAAGACGCTGCTGTCCATCGTCTTGCCAAGTCAATTACTCAACTGACCCTGTGCCAGGTCACTACCAGTGAAGTAGAAGCTGCCATACACCTGCTGACCAAAGCATCTCAGAAGCTTCAAGGCATCCAGAATATCCCATCCCAGAGGGTTACTGACCTGAAAGCTGCCATACGCCAACTCCGCCAACTTCGGTTTTTTAGATAGCTCGTACAATCTCCGCCAGCTACGAAGTAACCCAAGCGCAAAAAGTCATACTGTTGCTGGATCATACAGCCAAAGGAGCTAGCACGTCATCGGAAGAGCTCAATGCAGAAATATCACCACGTACGGATGAGCATAGTCTTCCATACCACGCAGATTATTTACAGGAGCACTTGCAGTGGTGCTTCTCACAACCGCGTGTGTGATGCTGATGCTAGACAAAGAACAACTGAGCGGACTCTGAGCGCGCCCTGAGTGCCTTAGTTTTGCTGTCATTTTCACACTATATCATGTCTCACTCTCCTGTTTCACTGCGGTAGCTCTTCTCACCACTTTTGTTGGGACCCAGCGTTGTCGGTTTTTGCTTCAAAGTGTCAGGGTGTATGTCATGCCGGAATGGCTGCTCTTTGTGATCTCGGGGATCCTGGCTGGGGGGATCCCTGGTTTCGGCACTGAGCTTTGTTGCCTTCTTGCACCCGCTGAACTGGCCCCTGGTGCTCTTTTCGTGTGTCTTTGTTCTTGTTTTCTGTTTGGGGCCATTCTTATCATGGCACAAAGCTGTCATCATGCATGATGTGAGATGATACCAAGCTATCACCTCTTGCTCTAATCCATCTTTTTCACCCATAACTGGTAGCTGTCACGTCATTGCCTGGTGTTCGTTTTGGTTTTTGTTTTGTTTGTTTTTGTTTCTGTCTGTTTTTTTCTGGGGGTGGTTTTTGTTTGTGTTTTTGCTTGCTTTGTTTTGGTTTGTTTTCTGGATGATCGTGACAGCATTAGGACATGTATCGGTCCTCCACCAGTTACTTTCGCGGCCACCCTACAGGAACGGCCTACGCATGCTTTTGTTAATAATTAATCCCATTGCAACATGCTTTCAAACATGTTGAACGACCTGGCGGAAGCCATGAAGGCGTTGGACGGAAAAATATGCTTGGGTCCGTTTTTGTGTGTCTTCGCTGTCTGTCTTTCCGTGCTTGCGTGTGTGTCTCTGCTCTGCATGTATCGTCTCTGTGTTCTGTTTGCCTCCCCTTGTCTGTTTGTGGTTTTGTGGCTGCTTCCCTCCCTCCCCCCCTCGGTTGCTTCCGTGTAGCGCCCTGGCCCAGTAAATTTTTAGTTTTACTGGTCCCTCCCTCTGGGTATCTGGTGGCTTCTTGCGACGGCCTGGTTGCCTTGCCTATTGCTTGGAGTGTTGTGGTGCATTGCTTTCTCGCAGGCTGCAGCTTTTGCCTGCAGCAAATTTGTTTTTTTCTGCCTCACGCCTTTTTCTATCTCAAAATGATATTTTTTGCACCTCTTCATTTTTTTCCGCATCGTCTCTGCGTTTTTTTTCCACCTCGAGTTTTTTTACTGCATCGAAACCTTTCGAAAGAGCATCTTGATTCTTTACGGTTCTCATTTGCCTCAATCCTTTCAATCTTTTTAGATTTTGTTCCTTCTTTACTGTACCAAGAATTGCTTTACTGTCCCAAGAATTGTTGAAGTCTCAATTATTTGCCTCGATCCTTTCAATCTCGTATCAATCGTAGCTCAGCCCAGTATTGGATTTCTCAACACTAAGTATTACTCCAATGGCTCTCCTACAGAAGATACTGAAGACTGCCTTGGCAGAATCACTGTCGGACTCACCCGGTCCAAATCGTTAACCCTGCTGGTCTCCCCGCTTGACATGATGGGACTCATGGGCATGGCACAGGTGATTGCTGCAATTGCATATGGCATCCGGGGCCTACGGAGAGGAGAAACGACATGGAGTATGCCAAAATTTGACCCTGACCCAGTCCAAGAGAATTTAGCACAGCTAAGCCGGTGGTCACTCAATTCGGCACCAACCTGGGAGTACCCTCCCCTCGCAATTGCCAATCAATACTACGATCAGCAAGCTGACGAAGTAAAGCGAGCAAGATATCGGCTGATATTGGTGCGAGGGTCCGACCTTAGATGGCTGAACAGGGAGCGCTTCCAAGAAGTTCAAGCAGGGTTACGAGCTCAACACAAGTGGCTCCCCTAGCAAAATCTCCCTTTCTCTGAAGTTGTTCTATATGCCTACGCTGCCGATCGCACACACTTTCCCACCTACGTGTGCCTACCCTCAGGACTGTATAAAGCACGCACCGGGCACATAGTAGCACAGACGGGCCCAGACCAGGAGATCCTGTCTCTGCCCGGCATATACTTACACCCGAAGCTGCCAATCCCAGACCACTTGCCACGCGCAAAAGAGGCGCCAGTCCAAGGTACCGCCCTCAATGCACCTGCACCAGATGCGGAACCCAAACGGTCGCCAGAAGAAGAGGCACGAGATATCCTCGCAGTAGCTGCCAAGAACCAGCCCGAAGATGGGCCAAGCACAAGAAGAGCAGCTGTTCGCGCGTGCAAAGTACTTACGGGCCATGGTCAGCCAATATGAAACTACCATCCAAGCCGTGCACAGTGCCGCCCGCACCCACACGCAAAGAAGCAAAGGCACGGTGGGACCTGCAGTTGACTATCGCCCACAAGGAGAAGCCCTCCCAGTCATCTCGGCGGACCTAACCTCCGAATTGTTGCATTGTTTATCCACGCTCCCAGACCCATGGCCCCTAGCTAAGATCACCATAGACATGGAGAAACCGAGCCAATGGGTCTCAAAGTTGTGCAGACTTTACTTTGCTGACGAGTATGCCAAGCGAACAGTTGGATTGCCTTCGCGTAGGCATGTTCCGGACATCGCGGGTGCACTACGAGCAGTTCAAGCCATCCTCCCTAAACTCGAAGTCAAAATGATTGAGTTCTTAGCTGAATGGATGGTAACTCTTCTAATGCCAGCCTCGCACGTATTGGAAGTGAGGGCACCTCACCTTTCCTTTATGATGCTAAAGGAATACTGGTTCAGAGAACTGTATCTAGGCCTGAAAGTCACAGCATCCTTCGACCGCTCTGAGTCATACACCAGAGTGATCGATGGTCAAGTAAGATGTATCACGCCTGAAGTCAAGCCGCAGAATTTGCAGGTTATCTGGAATGTGCAGTTCATCACAGTCTTTGTGCCGGCATGGATGATCCCGCCCGTCTACCATAGCCTGCGCAGAGAAAGCATTAAAACTACAAGTTCTGCAAGTCCCATAGGAGTCCAGTCAGTCCGTCCCACCTGGTTTGAAGACACAACACCCAGGGACACTACTTTTTTTTTTGTGGTCGGCGCCCGTTGCCTTTCGGCGGGTCGCACTTGAGACTCCCGATTGGACCAACAGGGATTCGAACCACCACCGGCAGTCTGTCAGCGCTGGCAAGACCAACGCCATACCAACTGAGCCATCGGGTCGCCTACAACACCCAGGGACACTACATCCCAGCAACCTCAAGACCCTCAAAAAGAGCAACCCCAGCCACTGCATGGGCTGAAGTTAGTCATCAAAGAAGAGGTGCTACCAGCGACTGACCAACCACAATTCCAGTCACTTGAGCTGCTGGCTGGCAGAGGCCTCTTAGCACCTGACACATGGAAGTGCAAACGTGCACAAGTCAGCCTCAAAGCAACTATTGATGTCCCAATGTTGGGTACAATCATAGAGGAAAATGGTGACGGACTCCTGGAAGATTCCCATATGCCTGTGGGATGGCCACTTCACATCGATGGCGCTGTCAGACAATGCTGTATTCACAGAGCTGCTAGCTTACAAGAATTAGATGATATGCTCAGAGAATATGACATGAAAAGGGATTCAGTAGAAATCAACCGTGACGCGCCCCAATGGTCCCATCATGCAGTATGGAACCGAAAGTATATGGAACCGAGACCAGGATACACACTGGAGCAACTTTGGGCCGACTCCGAACCTGCCATAAGCAAAAAAACGACCACGTCATATGATGTACAAACAAATGACGTGCAACGTGCAGTAGCGGCCATTCAGCATCTCCCATCCCCCGTTCCCCCTGATAGCCCCTTCATACGAACACTAGGGACACCGGCTGCCCTGAAAGCCCCACCGCAAACGGACACCCTAGCGCAAAGAGCTCTGGCAGAATGGGAACGCACTTTGTGTGAAAACAAGGCAGTGGCAATCCTCGCCGAGATCCAAGCAGGCCGACCAACTATAATCCACAAAGATGGGGGTGAAATGCTCATTGCCATTGTCCTTGATAGGCTACTGGCGGAAGCGAAAGCACTAGTGGATGACCCTGCGGCATTCACTCGCGAAATGACGCGGATCCTACGTGATAAACAAACCCACCCGCTTATCGCCCAAATGATGAAACCAGCGGCAAGCAGTGATCCACTCCCCGCTGCTGCTGCAGCCAGTAGTGCTGGTAGCAGTGGAGAGCCTCGCGCTGCCTCACACGAGCAGTTCCAGTGAAGCCACATCAAGTGACGCAGAGTCTCCAAGTTTAACATCCATGCATGTAGCGTGTAACTTGCCTCAGGTTGAGCGGTGTTGTCACCATGGGGTACTCATGGTTGATTGCCACCCGCTGCAATTACTTTTGCTGTCAGCATGTCGGAGCCAATCTGGAAAGGGAGGCGGTTGGGGGCGGGTATCATAATCCTGTTCTGGGTTTTTAATTTGTATTTGTTCATGTTGTGCTACATTAATTGTTGTATGGTAGGTTAGTGCGATGTCAAAGTACTGTCGAGGTCCCTTTATGGCCGCCATGTTTGTACCACTTTTTTAGACCCTGTTTAGGGGCCATGAGAAAGCATGTTTAATTTGTTGGCAGGCGTACTTCCTTCGAGGCGCTCCGAAGCTCACCGAGGCCTGCCCGAGGCCAGGCCTCGGACGCAAAACGTATTGGCACGAGGACAAAGCGAGGCTCACGGGGACTCGAATCTATATAATACTATTGTTAGAGTCCCATGGAAATGGTGATGGTGTGGCAGTGAAATTGTGTTGCCTTGTAGAATTTTAGGCCGCAGCTGGCGCAAAGGGACGGCCTCATGGAAGCCTCGAAGCAACGAAAATATATGTGTTTATCAGCATCAAGCAAGCTTCCAGGCAGGCTTCGAGGCAGCCCTCGAGGCAGGCCTCCAAGGCTTCGAGGATTCGTTATAGCATGATGCAAGCCTCCAGACAGGCTTCGAGGCAGGCCTCGAGGCAGGCCTCGAGGCAGGCTTCCAGACCCTCGAGAATATGTTTTTAAGCATGAAGCAAGCCTCGAGGCAGGCTTCGAGGCAGGCCTCCAAGCCTCGAGGATGTGCTTTTAAGGATGAAGCAAGCCTCGAAGCAGGCTTCAAAGCAGGCCTTGAGGCAGGCCTCGAGGCAGGCTTCCAGGGCCTCAAAGATATATTTTTTAGCATGAAGCAAGCCTTGAAGCCCTACCAAATGCAAGCAACCAAAACAAATCCATGCAGGCAGAAGTCGAGAGAGTCAGTAGCCCCAAACGAACGCCAAAAAGACATTCAGCAGCCAAAGACTTTAGTGTCTGGCGACAAACCTGCTTCATCATGGCCCCCAAAACAAGATCCAAAAAACTAGTAGAAACAGGGAAGCCATAAAGGGACCTCGACTGTACAAGCAACAAGTTGGGACGGACAGGGAGAAAAAGGCATGTGTTGAGCCAACACTCATGCTCATGCTAGAGCGTCGCAAATCTGCTTGCAAAACTTCCGCGGTCAGCAACAAAATTCTCCGATGGCTGACGCCACTTTTGGGTCCAAATCTGGACCCCAAAACGGGGCCCAAGCGAAGACCCATGAGAAGAAAGTAAAATAGGATCCAATTCTGGACCCCATTTTGGGGTCCAGATTTGGGCCCAAAAATGGGGTCAGCCATCGGAGAATTTTGCTGCTGCCCGCAAATGTTTTGCAAGCGGGTTTGCGAACCAGCAGCATGAACATGAATGTCAACACAAACCGTTTTCTTCTTATGCGTCCCAAGTTCTAGTTGCTACTGTCGAGGTCCCTTTATGGCCGCCATGTTTGTACCACTTTTTTAGACCCTGTTTAGGGGCCATGAGAAAGCATGTTTAATTTGTTGGCAGGCGTACTTCCTTCGAGGCGCTCCGAGGCTCACCGAGGCCTGCCCGAGGCCAGGCCTCGGACGCAAAACGTATTGGCACGAGGACAAAGCGAGGCTCACGGGGACTCGAATCTATATAATACTATTGTTAGAGTCCCATGGAAATGGTGATGGTGTGGCAGTGAAATTGTGGTGCCTTGTAGAATTTTAGGCCGCAGCTGGCGCAAAGGGACGGCCTCATGGAAGCCTCGAAGCAACGAAAATATATGTGTTTATCAGCATCAAGCAAGCTTCCAGGCAGGCTTCGAGGCAGCCCTCGAGGCAGGCCTCCAAGGCTTCGAGGATTCGTTATAGCATGATGCAAGCCTCCAGACAGGCTTCGAGGCAGGCCTCGAGGCAGGCCTCGAGGCAGGCTTCCAGACCCTCGAGAATATGTTTTTAAGCATGAAGCAAGCCTCGAGGCAGGCTTCGAGGCAGGCCTCCAAGCCTCGAGGATGTGCTTTTAAGGATGAAGCAAGCCTCGAAGCAGGCTTCAAAGCAGGCCTTGAGGCAGGCCTCGAGGCAGGCTTCCAGGGCCTCAAAGATATATTTTTTAGCATGAAGCAAGCCTTGAAGCCCTACCAAATGCAAGCAACCAAAACAAATCCATGCAGGCAGAAGTCGAGAGAGTCAGTAGCCCCAAACGAACGCCAAAAAGACATTCAGCAGCCAAAGACTTTAGTGTCTGGCGACAAACCTGCTTCATCATGGCCCCCAAAACAAGATCCAAAAAACTAGTAGAAACAGGGAAGCCATAAAGGGACCTCGACTGTACAAGCAACAAGTTGGGACGGACAGGGAGAAAAAGGCATGTGTTGAGCCAACACTCATGCTCATGCTAGAGCGTCGCAAATCTGCTTGCAAAACTTCCGCGGTCAGCAACAAAATTCTCCGATGGCTGACGCCACTTTTGGGTCCAAATCTGGACCCCAAAACGGGGCCCAAGCGAAGACCCATGAGAAGAAAGTAAAATAGGATCCAATTCTGGACCCCATTTTGGGGTCCAGATTTGGGCCCAAAAATGGGGTCAGCCATCGGAGAATTTTGCTGCTGCCCGCAAATGTTTTGCAAGCGGGTTTGCGAACCAGCAGCATGAACATGAATGTCAACACAAACCGTTTTCTTCTTATGCGTCCCAAGTTCTAGTTGCTACTGTCGAGGTCCCTTTATGGCCGCCATGTTTGTACCACTTTTTTAGACCCTGTTTAGGGGCCATGAGAAAGCATGTTTAATTTGTTGGCAGGCGTACTTCCTTCGAGGCGCTCCGAGGCTCACCGAGGCCTGCCCGAGGCCAGGCCTCGGACGCAAAACGTATTGGCACGAGGACAAAGCGAGGCTCACGGGGACTCGAATCTATATAATACTATTGTTAGAGTCCCATGGAAATGGTGATGGTGTGGCAGTGAAATTGTGGTGCCTTGTAGAATTTTAGGCCGCAGCTGGCGCAAAGGGACGGCCTCATGGAAGCCTCGAAGCAACGAAAATATATGTGTTTATCAGCATCAAGCAAGCTTCCAGGCAGGCTTCGAGGCAGCCCTCGAGGCAGGCCTCCAAGGCTTCGAGGATTCGTTATAGCATGATGCAAGCCTCCAGACAGGCTTCGAGGCAGGCCTCGAGGCAGGCTTCCAGACCCTCGAGAATATGTTTTTAAGCATGAAGCAAGCCTCGAGGCAGGCTTCGAGGCAGGCCTCCAAGCCTCGAGGATGTGCTTTTAAGGATGAAGCAAGCCTCGAAGCAGGCTTCAAAGCAGGCCTTGAGGCAGGCCTCGAGGCAGGCTTCCAGGGCCTCAAAGATATATTTAGCATGAAGCAAGCCTTGAAGCCCTACCAAATGCAAGCAACCAAAACAAATCCATGCAGGCAGAAGTCGAGAGAGTCAGTAGCCCCAAACGAACGCCAAAAAGACATTCAGCAGCCAAAGACTTTAGTGTCTGGCGACAAACCTGCTTCATCATGGCCCCCAAAACAAGATCCAAAAAACTAGTAGAAACAGGGAAGCCATAAAGGGACCTCGACTGTACAAGCAACAAGTTGGGACGGACAGGGAGAAAAAGGCATGTGTTGAGCCAACACTCATGCTCATGCTAGAGCGTCGCAAATCTGCTTGCAAAACTTCCGCGGTCAGCAACAAAATTCTCCGATGGCTGACCCCACTTTTGGGTCCAAATCTGGACCCCAAAACGGGGCCCAAGCGAAGACCCATGAGAAGAAAGTAAAATAGGATCCAATTCTGGACCCCATTTTGGGGTCCAGATTTGGGCCCAAAAATGGGGTCAGCCATCGGAGAATTTTGCTGCTGCCCGCAAATGTTTTGCAAGCGGGTTTGCGAACCAGCAGCATGAACATGAATGTCAACACAAACCGTTTTCTTCTTATGCGTCCCAAGTTCTAGTTGCTACTGTCGAGGTCCCTTTATGGCCGCCATGTTTGTACCACTTTTTTAGACCCTGTTTAGGGGCCATGAGAAAGCATGTTTAATTTGTTGGCAGGCGTACTTCCTTCGAGGCGCTCCGAGGCTCACCGAGGCCTGCCCGAGGCCAGACCTCGGACGCAAAACGTATTGGCACGAGGACAAAGCGAGGCTCACGGGGACTCGAATCTATATAATACTATTGTTAGAGTCCCATGGAAATGGTGATGGTGTGGCAGTGGGAAATTGTGGTGCCTTGTAGAATTTTAGGCCGCAGCTGGCGCAAAGGGACGGCCTCATGGAAGCCTCGAAGCAACGAAAATATATGTGTTTATCAGCATCAAGCAAGCTTCCAGGCAGGCTTCGAGGCAGCCCTCGAGGCAGGCCTCCAAGGCTTCGAGGATTGGTTATAGCATGATGCAAGCCTCCAGACAGGCTCGAGGCAGGCCTCGAGGCAGGCTTCCAGACCCTCGAGAATATGTTTTTAAGCATGAAGCAAGCCTCGAGGCAGGCTTCGAGGCAGGCCTCCAAGCCTCGAGGATGTGCTTTTAAGCATGAAGCAAGCCTCGAAGCAGGCTTCAAAGCAGGCCTTGAGGCAGGCCTCGAGGCAGGTTTCCAGGGCCTCAAAGATATATTTAGCATGAAGCAAGCCTTGAGGCCCTACCAAATGCAAGCAACCAAAACAAATCCATGCAGGCAGAAGTCGAGAGAGTCAGTAGCACCAAACGAACGCCAAAAAGACATTCAGCAGCCAAAGACTTTAGTGTCTGGCGACAAACCTGCTTCATCATGGCCCCCAAAACAAGATCCTTTTTTTTTTTCCTCCGGTTTGGCCGATTCGCACTAGGCACGGTCCTTACAATTGCGTAAGCAGTGAAAAGCAGTAGTGTACAGGACACGTGTGGTCCAAAAATCTCAGGCAAATCATCATGAGAAACAAACCAAACAACAAGAACCACAGCCAAAAAAAAACGACCCGCAAATCCCCCAGCCAGATTTGCGTTTCGCCACCAAGCAAAACAGCGAAGCAACAAAGAAAGGGGCAGGGCCCAACAAGAACCAACACAAAAATTTCTCAGATTTGCCTTGGATACAGCGACCTAAGCCACTGTATCAACATCAAAAACATGCAAACTAATTAACTGCGGCGGTGCACTGAGTTGTACCTGATTGCCCAGGCCAGCTTACCTGAGAGCAGCAAAGGGAGTCCATCATTGTAGGCAGGCTTGATGTGTGGAACAAAGGCCGCCAGCATAGACGATTTGGCAATAGATAACCTTCCGCAGCTCTGCTGTTCACACTGTATGGTACAGCATATGCCAGGCAGTCTATTCCTATCAGCATACACCACCGCAAGGGACTGTAATCTATTTCCCCCCAAAACGGGGGGGAGAACACAGACAGCCTGCAACATTGTAAGCACTTGCAGAAACCGTCACGTGATTGTGCCCAAGACCCTAAGGCCGTGGGTGAAAAGGCAAAGGCCTGACCGGCTCAGTACGGCCATGACAGAAAAATGATGTTTCGACTATACCATGGGCTCGTGAGCACTTCCAGTATGATACTGCAGGTAGGTATACAAAAGTCGCATTTGCATTGCTGTAAGTCTAGTGCACTGAAACGATCAAGGATGAGGTGGTTCGGCGCGCCAGCATCAAATACTCAGACAGGAGTCACTAGGCGTCATCGTCCCAGCAAGTTCTGCGGAGAGGACCGGATGCACAGGTAGGCATCTGTATCTTCCAGACAAGGCCACTCTCCCATTGAGTGGGTTATAGGCCAGAGCAATACAGAAAATCCGCACAACGAACCATGTGGGCAGGCTTTGCTGCACTCGGGCGCTCCAGACTGAACTGCAGGAAGCACAACTGGACAGCGCCAGTAGAGCTCACTGCAGTGCAGCCTAGTCCATGGCTCTACCGGGAATCTACCGCCCCTAAAGAAATCACACAGGAAACAACCAACAGAGAGAGAAGGGCCCATCCCAATACAGCCAGAGAGGAAGCCACCAGACAAAAAAAAACACAAACAAACACACAAACAAACGAATTCAAATGGGGATCAACTCAACTAAAAAGGGGGGGGGGACAGTAAGCAATGGCTGTCCCACCTCGGAGAAATCCTTAGTCACTACAGGATGAGATCAATGTGGCCATGGTGAAACAAAAAATGGGTTACTGTGCAGAGCTATACCCTCGGTATCCAGGCAACAGAGGAAGCAAAAACAACACACGCCCGAACAACACGAAACCTGCCATCAAGGGGGACGCAAAGAGGGGGGAGCGGCCAAAGAACAACCCATGCAATACAACAAGCCAGCAGAGAAAACGAGGAGAGGAGCCAGGAGGCAGCAGAGGACAGAGAGAGAGAGGACACACCCGCACTAGAAGGGGTACGAACGTGTCTTAGCGGAGTCCAGGAAGGGGACAAGGATCATACCATGATGAATACCTCAGTGAAGGAGCACACAGCACCCCAACAACACATGAAGCATGGTGTAGAGGGAAAGATCCCCACACAGGGCCAAGGCCTTTGTTGCCATGAGACATGATGAGGGGGGGAAACAGTGCGCAACAAACACTCCAAGCGCAGAGGCACGGCAACTAGGCCGTCGCCGGAAGCAACGATACCCAGAGGGAGGGACCAGTAAAACCTGGACCAAGGCGCCAACGAGGACCATCCGAGGGGGAGGGAGGGCGGCGGCAGGCAGGGACCAAACTATCAACCAGAAAAGAATCACCAACCGAGGCACTACGCCTACTGTAGCTCTGCACATTGCATCAACTATGGATAAAAAGATGAGTTCACGGACCTTAGCAAGTGGGACGGGTAAGAGAAGGGTAGTCTCGTCAGTATTATGACAGGGGAAAGCGAAACCAGTTACTTCATCACCTATGATTGTCAGGCACCGAGTGCGAGCATGCACTAATGCAGTGGGCTGCATGGTGTGAGGAGGCCTTAGTGTAATCTAAGCTCTCGGCTGGACACCTCATTCTAAGCACTAGTGCACGGAGAAAGCATGCTGCTCGGATTGTTATGCCTAGGCTATTACTCCCACATGAAAACACATGAGTGTGGATAACGGCTGTTGGAGGTCTGAATAGTAGGGGCCAGGCATGTGATAGAACATTTTGATAAGTATGAATGAGGAGGAACTGTGTCACCTACTGCATACCAGTGCACCTGTCACGTCTTTGGACAGACACACCAGTGTGGAAGTAGCCTCCCAGGCATGGGTCATGAGGAACCTGACAATTATAAATGAGGAAAAGCTGTGTCCCCGACTGCATACCAATGCACCTGTCACGTCTTTGGACAGATACACTAGTATGGACAGTAACCTGAAGTAGAAATGACGATAGACCCAGTAGTGATTGAAATAAACTCCCACTTCCGTTGCTGATGAAACAAAACCCAATGTTGTGTGAAAGACAAAGCGGAGTGAAACAGAAAAGAGAAAAGGGGGAAAGAAGAGACAAGGTGGACACAAATAGGGAAAAGATGGGAGATGGTGTTGGGGGGATCATGTCGTACCTCTCATGAAATGTTCCAAGTGATGCTTCTTGTCCGATATGATAGTGTCGTTCCATTCATTGGTGAGTGCAAACGAAACTGGGTTAGCTGCTTGCTGAGCAATAGCTCGCTGATGTAGCGCTCGAATCGCCCGTTGATGTTCATCCAGATCTTCCGGAGGAACTCTCTTGCGGACTCTCCTGTCTGGGAAGGTTCGTTCCCGCACGTTGGCTTGCAAGGCATGTCCAGCTACATAAACTGCAGGTTGCTGGAATAAAACACGCTCCGCAAATCTGTTGATATGCACTGTCCATTCAGCAAACATATGGCTGTGCGACAGTTGATTCCTGAGTCGCGCTACCGTTTGATGCAGGCTCCCATTGGTATGCCACAATAGCAAAAGACTGAAGTTGGAAGGCCAATCAAGTGGGCACAGTGTAGCTGTTTCTTTCCATTTTTCAGGTGTAAGCCCTTCTTGAGAGGGTACGATCACTTCCAGAGTAGTGCGAGTCGGTCCCAGTGGTTGGAGACCTCGCATCATGGATGGTTCAACGAGCCCTGATGTGTATCCATGGATGAGCTCCTGGAAGCATCCAGCCACTTGAAAGTCTTCATCCAGTCCAAGACGAAAACCAGGCATGGTTTTGGCAGCAAATTTGACTGCTTGGAGCAGCTGTTTTGCTCCTTCCACTGGAGTCTCGTCACAGGAACGTTTCGGGCATGCGATGTTGATTTCTTGTGGTTTCTGCGCGTTCTCAGGGGCATTCTCAAGAAGTTTGGGAGCAATTTTGCTAGCCCAGCTAGCCGGGAACCATGCCAATAGGGCAGAGGCACCACTCATAAGGTCCACTAGCCCAGTAGTTCGTCGATGCGCGGCCGATCAGTGACCAGGACTTTTACTGGGCCACTCGGCGCTCGACTCCGGTTCACCTCAGAGCTCTCTAGGGCCGAGCCGATGAGCTCAGACAGGATGGGCCGAAACCAGTACGTGGCATACAGCAAGCATTCAGTTTCTGGAGTCACCATGCATTCAGCCAATCTCATCAACGAGCTCATCGCTTGGGCGAGCTTTTCTGCCAAACGAATTGTGAGAGCCCTTGCCGTCTGCAGGAGGACATCCTCTATCATTGTGGCACTTTGTCCACGCAACCACAGTTCACAGGCCACACTCAGCAAGATGCGCGAAAACTTTTCTTGGATGGTAGTCAATGACAACGTCAATCTCGCCTGTAGCCATAACTGTGGGAGAACTCCAAGGTTTTCAGGCATGCAAAAAGGGTTTCCGTTAGGTTGGACATTAGTGATCAGGATAGCTAGCTTATCGGCTGCACTCGCGATCTCATCTTCAGAAGGATCTTCAGCTGCATCAGGTATAGGTGGACACCACGCAACTGTAGGGTCCTCTGGGTCACTCTCGTCATCGGTAGAGGCCGCTTCCTCATCCGAGGAGGGGTCATTCACTGTGTCTCCTGCACCCTCGGGGCTTGCAAAATTCATGGACCCAGGATCAATCCGGCGATCCAATGTGTTCAAGAGGTCCGGTTGCAACCGATGGGCATCGAAGTAGTGGATACCCGGTATTACGACAAGTTGCCGATCCTGTATACCCACGTGAAAAAAGACCTTGTGGCCTCGATGTCGATGAACAAGTGCTGGGGACCCATTATAGGCTGCACAGATCCAGAGAGGCGATCTATACCCATCAGCAGCATAACCATACAAGTATTCCCGATCAATCGAGCAGGGGAAAAACCCGCTGGTCGTCAGCACGTGATCACGTGTGCGGGACTCTAATGCTGCAAGGACATCAGGGGGTAGCCGTAGCTTGTCTCTGCATGCCACAACCAACCGATATCGTCGCCACACTCGCGTGCCATTGGTGGTCACTATCATGGCAATAGCAAGGGGAGGTTCATCTTGGGAAATAAATGGGTCCACTAATCCCCAGTCCAGTATGGCACTTTTGTCACTGGGGTATTTTGAAGGACCATGGTACTGAATGTCGCGGCCTTTCAGTGTGAAGTAGCCATAATGGTACACTCCTAGTGTCTGAGCCATGCCAATCATGCCTGCCATATCAAGAGGCGAAACAATATAGGTATGTTCAATGGCTCTTGTGAGCGCTACAGTTGCTCTCCCATAGCAGTCTTCGCGCTCATCTGCTGTTGCATCCCGACGTCCTCCACTTAGAAACCCAACGCCTGTTTGAACAATGACCGCAATGCGTGCTGTTGCTCCCGCGGCAGAGGAAGTGGTGGAGACTCTAAGCCCACCGTACCACGCGGACTGGAAACCATGTTGGAGCAGCAAGTTGTGCACCGCCGTACGATTGCATAGGACAAGCAGCTGCGAGGTCGCTCCCTGTTGCAAGTTGCGATAATAATTCTTCAGATAAGTGCAGAAGGCAACGATGTCCTCGACTGCAGCTCTTAGATCTTTAGGTGCCTTCCACAGTACTGTCCGGAAGCCTCCTTGTGCCACAGTGGACTCATGTGGCACGAAGTGTCCAATGTAGATGTGATTGGGCTCGTGGAGGACTAACTCAGGATATCGAACTGCAACAATAGCTTGGTAAGTCAGCATTGAGACCCGTGAGCTGTTAGGGAGAATGATACCCCACCGGTGAGGACCACATAACCCTGCAGCCTCAAGGGTTGTGGTGCACTCAGGTACTCCAAATTCCTCGGGTGCTGTGGCAATCAGCAGGACTGCTAGAGCTGCCGCAACCAGGCTGCTGTGTGCATCCAGCTGGCAAGAGATTCGGCCGTGAAGCACACGCCCCAGGGCAGCAGGCAGCTCGTAGTCTTGCGGAGTGGATGTCCATGGGCCACTATGCGACTTATTTGCAAGGCGCAGCAAACTGAAGAGGTCAGACTCCGGATCTTGGCTCGCATCAGGCCAAAGCTGCGCTATAAGTGCTGTCATTCGTGCCGGCGGAAGATAGTCTCCGGACTTATCAAGTGCTCGGAGCCCTAACGGCCGTTGCAACCGTTTGCGACGATTGACAGCAGCTGCTCGGCCTTTTGACAATCCGCCTGGGGTTTGCCTATGATCACCAATGAAAACAGTCAGGGTTGGTTGTTGAATAGCAGCGAGAGCTGCAATTTCATGGTAGTTGCCATACTGTTGACTTTCATCCATGAAGGCAAGCCAGGTGCGAGAGATCCAATGACCAAAGCTGGAGTAACGCATCGCCATTTCCGCCGTGGCCGAGCCACCTGTTGCAATGAGGACATTCTTGTGAGCGATGATTCTATTGCGATCACTGCATCGAACGTCAATCTTGGAGGCATATGCTTCACCTTTGCCTTCCTCCATGCGTCCAATGAGCCTACCAAAGCGCTTGATTGTGGGGGGCGCGAGATCACTCAATTGATCCGCAAGTGCTTTGGCAGCTACATTTTCCTTCGTATAGATGATGGCAACAAATTCCTTGAGTTCGCAGCTCAGGGCAATGAGCAAGACCGCAAGGGACCGCGTTTTGCCAGCACCAAAAACCCCGGCAATACATAAGTCAGATCTTCCTGTCAGAATGGCCAGTAACAATGCAATGGAAACTGTCAAGACATGTCCATCACCGTGGGCTGCTAAAGGAAGGAGATATTCACAGTAGTAACTGTCATGGGCCCCATCCATTGATATTGTGGCTGGTGTCAAAAACCGTGTCAATATTCTGACTAATGCATCCGTCAGCTGCGTTTTGCGCTCGCTGGCCATGCGGCGAACAGGTATATGCGGTTGCACGATGCACATTGCCAGTGGTAAGCGCGACTGGTTAGCCTGCGCAAACACTAAGAGTTCATGGCGGCTGCGTGTGTCCCCCAGAAAAGCTAGCTCCTCCCATACAACGGTCATGGACGCATAGTCTTCGATGGGTTTCGGCCAGTCCTTTGCAGGATCAAAGTAACTCATTGTTTTGAGATATTGGTCCAAGAGCCGCCCACAAAAGGTCCGAGCAATGGGTAGCGAGACGATAACAACCTCCAGCAACTTCGGGGCAATGCGCTTGATAGCTCGTTGGGCAGGGTTCTTACTGGTTCCGCTAGACATCACCTTGTCATGTACAAGTAATATGACACACCGATGCTGCGTATCTGGCAACTGGAGGACACCCAGTAATGCTCTGCCCGCCATCACATTGGCTTCTAAGTTGCCTAGATTCCCAGCCTCGCAGAGTTCTCGCGGCGAGGTCATTGGAACATCCGACGGTGCACTGAACAGCAGAAGCGGGGCACCATCAGTATGTAGGTGAACGACATGAAACCCAGCATAAGCCTCGTATTGGTAGGTGAGCTGCAAGCGTGTTCCTGTTTGTCCTCGCTTCTTCTGCTGAGCAAGTTCCACACTGACCCAGGGCTGGAGATGCTGGAGCTGCCGTCCCACATGGTAAGCGTCTAGTTGCGGAAGAACCATGTCCAGTAGGAAGATGAGGGTTCGTAATGAGAACCCACGCAGGAATTCTGCCAGTAGGTTGCGAACCAGCAACCCACCCTCATCGTGGGAGCCTCCCGGTGTGGGGATCATCGCAATCAGAGCTGCTTGTAGGTCAGCTTCCGTTTCAGGCTGACATTCCCGTATGTCCCGTCCACCGATGGGTATATTCTGTAGCTCCATGTTCCCTTCTCCTGCTGCTACTAACAAATCACTTAGAGTCGTCTTAAGGTGCTCAGGAAGGTCAAAGCTAACCCATGAGAGTACACGCAGCA
>CAMXCT020003587.1:43949-60365 GCA_947184155.2 Cladocopium goreaui | reverse complement strand
CTTGAATCCAAAAAAAACTGGGTGAGTGCGGCCTAATTTATACTCTATGAATTTATCAATATGTTTGTATAATTTATAATGGACTATTAATATCCCAAAATGCCATTGTAGTGGTGAATCAACATTATAGTGGTGAATGCCATTATAGTGGAAAACATTATGGATATAATGGACTATTTAATCAATACATTTTTTTTTGTGAAATTTCCCTCATTTCTCCAGCGCAGCCCTTTGGACTCCACACATCTCAGGGTCAAACACCTCGTGGGCACCTTACCCCAGCCGAAATTCTTCTGTTTCCAGGAGGTTAGTTATAGATGATATGATATGATGATATGACAAATACATAGTTCATCATATTTCATCATATTGCCCAGTGTTCAGCCTCTATGACTTGGGGTTGCTATTTTTGCTCTTCCATATATATATATATACAGTATATACTCATCATCGATCCTATCATTTGGCTCAAAAAAACCCAACTTCTCTGATCGTTCGGGGATGATCATGATTGCATACCCCTAATATGCGAACCATGGTGCTGAAAATTATGAATCCCAACATGACTGCCCACCATAAATCACCCAGTTTGGTAGGTAAATATCTCAGCACCATGGAGCATATGGGTCATCATTATATATCATTATCCAAAAGTCCTGCGCAAGCGACACATTGCTTCATGGACAACATAGTGCCACACATGGGATGTGAAATCCCACGCAATGCGGCCATGCCATGGAAAATCACCTTCAAACCTATACCCGGTATAGATCGAAATCATATTCGTAAACGGACCATATTCCATAGCGCTGTGAAATGTGCAAAGACATTATGCTTTACAGCTTTACAAAAAATTGCCCTAGGGTAAAGTAACATAGATGTGGAAAAAATGTAGATTATTTGCCTTGGGAAACACATCTACCCTGGGCTACTCCAAAGAAATCGGACATCAAACTCCAGGCACAGGTCAAACTGAGTCGAACCCTCCCAGAAAAAAGGGTCAGCCACTGTGACCACCAACAATCGATGCCCCCGAATCAACATCAAGTGAAGCATTTTCGATATAGAGGATAAATGAGGATAATGGAGCTGTGGAAATGGAAAATCTGTGACTTCGAAGCTAAAAAGACCAAACACAGCGCCATGAAACCGTCTCTGCAGCTGCTTTCCGCGCACCCCATGATTGGACCTCGTATGAAAACCGCTGGAAAAAAAAAACGTGTCTGGACAGTTTATGAAGTAGGTAGCTGATGGTCTTTCATTTGGAGGGGAAAAAACCACAGGAAACTATGCGCTTAATCTTTCAGAAGGGAGGATCATGGGGGGTGAAGGCGTGCACATTGTAGAAACGCGCATGTTTTGCACTGTCTGCTTAAAATCATGCTGTCTGCTGATCTGCTTCCATTCCTGAAGCTTGGATCTATCGCAAACTCTCATACAAGCAATCCAAATTCTGAAAGAGGCAAAAACTGGTCCAAGACCATGGAAAAACAAAAAAAAAACACCCCATGTCACCTGTCCAGCTTCTCCTCAGACCCTCTCATGGGTCGAAACTTTTTGTTTTTTTGGTTTTCTCGAGGTTTTTGCCACCTTGGCCCAAAAATGCCCCAAAACCCATGCAAAAACCAAAAAAAAAACGTTTCGCCCAATGTCGCCTGTCCAGCTTCTCCTCAGACCCTCTCCATGGGTCGAAACTTTTTGTTTTTTTTTCTCGAGGTTTTTGCAACTGTGTCAGTCCAACAATATCAGTTGCTCATGTTTTTTGTGTTTTTTTGTTTTCCTGTTTCTTGGGCTCCGAGAAACTTTCACCCTGACAAACATCCATTGGCACAGCTTTCACCCCTCCACAGTTTATATTGATGTCTTTATTGAGTTACTGATTTTGGCTACTGAGCCATGAGAGACAATGTACAGTAAAAACAGCTTTATCACCCACCTCTTCAGGCACTCCATTGGATTGATGTTTTACTGGTATGCCGAGGTTTTGGTTCCTCATATTTAAAGGTTTGGCTCGTGTTCTTCAAACCTGGAATCACTAAAAGTTATACCTAATATAAAACATATATTTTTCAAAAACGGATTGTTTAAGCAACACTTTGTTGTACAAAAAATATGTTTGTCTCAAAGTGGTTGCTCCTTCAAAAGGGCAATATTGTATCCCTCACGACAAGACAAGATTCCTCTAAAGAAGAATGTTGTTTTCCTTTGGAAGAAGCAAATACTATTTTGTAGAATGCAACATTATTCTTCTTGGCAACTCTTGCATGCCACAGATACAGCATTTCTTGAAGAAATGTTGGTATTCCTTTGAACAGACATGTTCATTTTAGATTTTGAAGGTTCAACTTGTTATTGTACAATGTAATAGGTTGAAAGAAGCAACATTCTTGTAGTCATGCATTATATCTTGAAAACACTAGTCCAAGATGTACTAGTCTTTCAAATAACATGTATGGTTGAAATATACAATATTTTCAACGCGAATCCTTCATCCTCCCACTAGTCAGACATCACTCCTACAAAAATGAGCAATATGCCATTCAAGGATGCAATACCCCTAGCAGGAAGTGTACAGCCTATAGCTAGAGGATACAGCCAATTTTTGTTCAATACAGCCTACAGCCCATGATCTCCTTTGAAAGGGGCAGCAATTGTGCAGAGCATGCAATAAATCTTTCAAACATGTGCTTGTATTTTTACATGTTCACAAAGGTACAGTACACAATTCACTGCAGGAAGCAGGGTTGTCTTCAAGATGCATGATCTTCTCAAAAAAAAACTTGTTCAAGATACAGCAGTCTTTTCGGGAAGTACATTTCTCAAGTTCCAGTTGCGCTTTCATGCACAAAGTATATTGATTCCCTGCAAGTGTGTTACTTTTTCAACAAGGCAACGCTTTTAAGGCACAATATAGATGATGCCTGGAAAAGGTCTAGATTCAATCGTAGTTAAACCATCTTTTGAAGAAGTGCATGTTCAATCTGGACATGTTATTTTTTGAAAAGCACTCATGAACAGCATGAAAGAATGCAGAACACTTTTCAGAAAATGCAGAATTTGCAGCTGGAAATTGCACTCATGTGTGTTCAATATCAAATACATATTTATCGAGAAACATAAACTATTGTGAAAAAACAATAAATGTGTCAAATAGTGTGTATATATACAGTATATATACATACATATGGCAATATGTACAACAATACAATGCAGAATTCATTGCAGAGGCATCAAAATCATTGTATATAGACATGTGTTCTTTTCCAAAGTGCTAAACAAAACATAAAGCATTCTTGGAAAGAGACAACATCTCTGTAGAAAATGTAGTATTCTGGACAGTCGTGATTTGTGGCTTCATGTGCAAACCATTTCCATATCTCAAAAAAACTGCAAAATCAATACTTTCACCACTCCACCCCCCACGGTAGTCCGCTCTCTAATCTTTTTGCCATGAATCAGATGGTTTTCTGTACATTTGCCTTGATACAATTCTAGGAAGAATAAGTCCCAATTGGGTCAGCACTTAGCCACCATCTTTTTGCAAAACACAACCAAATAATTCAGTAGGATGGTGCATCGGAGCTTGTGATGCGACTCAAATCGCGTGTATGTCCTGTATGCAGGAGTTGAGTACCACTCCAAATGTGAATTCAACCAATAGGGAAAGGGGCTGCCCACAATGCTCTTGTAGAGGCATGTTCCAGAATTGCGACACCTAGACCTAAATAGACCAGTTTCAGGCGAAACCAGCCTGCTTGGTGCATTCCTATTCTTGGATGTGCATCTTTGGAATCATGGAGGAATCATCCAGTATGATGATCTAAAGCCCTCCATCTGAACAAATCCAGCTTGTGACAAATTGCTACTTCCGAGGGCTCTTTTGGCATGGTTGATGTGATTGGTGCAACTATTGATTTCACCAAATCGGTACGAAAACATGGTTATGCATTTTGTGATGAACTTGACTTGTCTGAGTCCCGAATTTCTATCGCCATGTTGATGCGTATCAGAGAGCATGTCCAAGTTTTTCGACATGCAGTCTGGGTCAGACAGGATTGGCCGATCTAATCAATCTCTGAGATCCCAACGAACGAAGTTGATGCAGGTATGGTTTCAAAGGAAACCCTGCTGAACCAGGATGCTGCAGCTGCCGAACCCAGATCTGAACCCAGATCTGAAAAGGTGCCAAACTCATCAGAAACCATGAAAAAACACCTGTTGTTTTTTTGTAAAGCCCAGGTACCCTCCGGTGTCATCAAACTTAACTTGGCTGGAAACTCCCTTCGAAATGGAACAATTTCCAGCCAGCCATTGTTTGATTGCCAAAGGGTATCCCATGATTTTCGGCCAAAGAATCCCTGCCAGCTTCGACGATCGGAGTTGCTGAGGTTTAAAACCACCAGAATGATGGGGTTACAACCCACATTCTGAATAGTTTCAAACCCATCTACATCTGGTAGTGGTTGTAACATGTTATAACCACATACCTGGTAGATTTCCCCTAGTCGAGGTGAGTTTCTTTCACCGGCTGCAACCCCTGTTTTGGCGGGGTCAACCTGTTAGTTGGGGGATGGTAAGCACCAGCTGCGTGGCCAGCGCGTCCTTTCCCTTCACCAAGCAGCTGAGGAGATGAGACTGAGTCGAGCGAAGGCAGAGAGCTGTGGTGAATGTATATGAGAAAAACATATATACCAGTGTATATATATATATACACGGCACGTCATATGTATGACATATCGCGCTTATATATATAGTATAATGCACATGTGTATATATATATATATATGTACATATAAATATATATATATATACAATATGTACACATATATATATATATACATATACATATACATATATATATATATGTACAAATATGTGTGCACAGGCATATAATATATATACATATGTATATGTACATATGTATATAAATATATAGATACACATATGTGGTATATGATACATATAGGATCATATCAGTATCATATTCAGACCTGGTTGGTAGGTTCAAGCCTTAGATTCTAAACCATTCTAAACCTATGAGCTTTGTATGAGGGGCTCAGGAAGGAAGGATTGAAAAGGACAAATTATCGAGGAACTGAGACAGTGAAATGCTGTCTGGCTGGGAATATCCAGAACATTGAGCCTACTCCCGGCCATGAAAAGGGAAGCCTTCACTTTACCACAGCAAGGCTATCTTAATGTTCAAAGGTCTTTCAAGAGGTCACGAATAGAATAACCCCTGGCAAATCACCATTTCCGAACATTTCCCCAATTCCATGATTATCATTTGCGGGGTATAACATGGTATAACCTCATTCTCAGACAGGCCTTGATTTATGCAGTCCAAAAAAAACCGAAAGTAATTACAATGTACATCGATGTAGGACGATGCCTTGATTGTGTCCGGCATCCCAACATGATCAGATTTTCGTGCGTCGCCCGCAAGTAGGATGTGATTCATCAATATGAAAGTCTGGACCAGTCCTAGAAAACGCTATGGATTGGACAATCTCGTTTAACATGCTCTATTGCAGGCCAATGTCCCCTACATTCTGCAAACCTGCCGTTTCCCAAACTCATGATATATATATATATATAATGATATTATATTTCAATATACTACGTCAATGTTGAGAGGTTTCTCAAACAAAATCATTTATATATAGGTTGATGACATCTTAACATTTTGTGTATATGGGGGGTGTCCTAAAATTTGTTATTACCAATATGGATGGTTTATAATGGAAAATTTTATAATGGAAAATCCTATTGAAATGGATGATTTGGAGTGATCCATTTTAGGAAACCCCCATATAGTCCCATATAGATGTTTCTAACAACTCAATACAGCCGTTTGGTCGATACACATTTTATAGTGTTCATCCATGGATCATCATAAAGGTTATGCATCATCCCCTCTAAAACTGGGCTGCCCGGTCTGCTTCTCTTTCTTCTTTCGACACCTGGCAGCCACTCAAGCAACCATAGCCTCTGGTAATTAAAATAACCATAGAAAATAACAATGGAATAATATGATATGCAAATCATCTCTATACAAATAGATAATTTCCATGGCTATGATATGCTGAATTACCAGTGCGTAAGAGCGACAATATGTTTTGATTTTGACCATTTAAAAACAAGATCAACTCCGGGTGTTGGGGCAGGCCTTAAACCTGCATTTTGGGGGGTGCCACAAAGAGGGGGGTACCCTGGGATTTCTGTGACCAGCTGAAAAATTGGAAAACAACGAATTCTCCATGGTGTCACCTCAATTTTGATGTAAAACCAAGGGCCCCGTGCTAAATTGACCCGTAAATTACCATGATTACTTGACTTGGTTTGAATCCCTCCCCAATTAACCCAACAACAAAAATGGGTGACCTACAATTTGTGCGGTGAAATATCAATATTATTGATGGTTTTCTAGAAATGTGGCGCCTCACAACCGATTTGCTTCTTGAAAAACCAGGGAATTGGCTGACTCGCCGCCCTGCAACTGTCGACATGATTTTTTCTGCATTTTCAAGATGAAGTGCTGAAAACCCAGTGCTTTCTACATGTTTATTTTTGGAAGGCATTTAGAGAATATCATTTTGTACTGCGTGGGCCACTTCGAAATGAAGAAACTTGTATCTTGTGCAGGCGAGACAATCTTTTTTTATCTTTTTTTTACCACGTCGGGGAAAAAATGGAAATGCCTGTTGATCTAAATAATCCCATGCCCAAACGGCTTAGAAGCATCTTTTCTCAACTCTGCCACAAGCATTTGGGAAGTTCTTCCAAGATGGAACTTGTGATGGAAGTATTATGCCTCCACTGGAAGCTCCGCGCCCGCTTCCAACGATTTTCGTTGGTTCCTCCATGGGATTTGTCTTTTTGGGCAAAAGCGATTGGTTTCCATTTTGTCAGGCGTTTTGGTATGTGCAAGCGTAGCAACATATTCTACCAACGTAACATCACACTGATGTTCGTGGTTCGCGCACGTTAACAACATCTGCAAGCGTAGCAACATATTCTATGAACGTAACATCGAACTTGTGTTCGCACACGTCAACAGCATGTGCAAGCGTAGCAACATATCCTATGAACGTAACATCAAATTTATGTTCGCGCACGTTAACCACATGTGCAAGCGTAGCAACATATTCATTTTTTACGGTAGCATGCCAAAGGACGTTTTTAGCCTCACCCCACCCCAACCCATGTCCAACGTAGCATCATGTAGGTGTGCAAGTGCCAAGGAACGCTATGAGCCCACCCCACCCCAACCCATCTCTAACGTAGCATCATTTTGCGTGCACGCCACCCCACCGTACCATGACCGAATCATACCTTGCACAACACCGAAGTATACGACAGCAAAAAATAACAATTCTGGGGCACCGTGTCAGCCGATAGCCAAACACAACTGGCCCCACTGTCACAACCATAGCCTTGATTCGGGGTTAAGTTCGCTGAAACAACCAGGGGTTGGTGTGTTCTCGTGGCATCCGGGCCATGTCCACTGCGGTGTGTTCCACACAGTTCTCTGGGCAAATGATGATTCCATATGATCTGGAGGTTTCCTAAAATGGTGTACCCCCAAATCATCCAAAATTAGATTATAAACCATTGTTGCGTTGAAACCATTTGGATCCCATGGTTTTGCGGATCTGCCATTTAACATATTTTAACAACCCCCATTTTGAGACTGGAAATCAATCATCTTTGGGAGACTCCCTCAATCCTGACAATCATCTTACTGGGTTTGGCCGGGTTTGGCTGGCCAAGTTTCGGCCGCTACAATGGACCCAGGTAGTTTAAAAATATCCATGGTAGATCAACAATTATCCCGTTCCCATGTTGGATAGCAAAGCCATGCAAAGCCTTATGTCTATGTTGGCTCTACTTGTATTTTGCTCATGGCTGGGGATGCCTGGTGCCTGTGCAGGTGACACCGCATGAATTCAGTCTCGGACCTCTCTTGCTTGCTGCATGCTGCCTTGTTTTCCATGCTGCCTCATGATATAGGAAGAAACTTGCAGCACACCTAGGTTTTTCTGCGGTAACTTTTTCGGTCGGCATCCCAATGTTTTCTTGGTGGCGCTTTTAAAGGCACGTCTTTGCTTCTCCTTAAGAATCTGAGATGCCATTGTGATGGAGAACCATCACCGTGGGTTTCTGACATGACCCTGGGCTTCGCTTTGACAGAACCAGGGCCAAGGCCTGTCATGCCAGGTCCAAGCGGGCCTCTCTTGCCAGAATCCTCGCGTGCCAATTGCCAAAGTTTCACACGCTTTGTCATTGTCCACTTCAATTTCTGCGTCCCTCGGATCCACAAAGTTCAACATGTACGATCTGGGCCACTTCTCACTCAGGTGGCAATGGACACCGGCTTTAATCCATGGTCCCGCGGCTGTTGCATGACCTGCGTCAAGGAGCTGACCAGAGTGGGACGTTGAGTTTTCCTTTCACCTGGGCAACACGGATGACCCACTCCTATCAGCATGGCCTCGCGTCGACGCGGGTTTGTTGAAGTGGTGGCCAGCGATCGTTTGATGACAGACTGCCACCGCGAACCGTGCCAAGGAAGTGACGCTGACAAAGGTAGCTCTTTCAAGCTTCTCTGCTAGTTCGATCTGGTTCACCTCACGTTTGAATCCACAAAGACGAGCTGGAACTGCATGCAAACCACGTGGAACTTCCGTTTCGTCTTCTCATTCTTAAGATGACCAGACCATCCAGCCTTCCATTGAGGGCCCACTTGTCCCTGATGATTTTGTAGCGGTTGTCTAAATCTTGGCCAGCATGCTTGAACTCCACGGGCAACCATTTCATCCCTGGAGGAATATTGTCATATGACTGCCTTGGTGCCAGCGGCTGCCAGCAAGGATTACATGGAGATTGAGAAACAAAATGGGCACAGAGGTCGCCATTGCACCCATCTTTCCGCCATTACTTTGGTGCAAACAGTTGGCCATCATATCCGGTGCACAATAGCGCTGCCACCGGACACTCTACCTTGCAAATGACCACACTAAAAAATGGGGGCAAAATGCCTGCAGAACCCCATCCGCCATGGATTTTTGGGCGACATTCGGGGGATTGCTGTTGAAAGTCTTCAGTACATCATTGATCCGCTGAACTGGACTGGATCTAGCCACTCTGCAGGTGCGCCGATCATGGCTGCACCAATCAGGCTCACCTAGCCTGATCTGAACCTAAAAATAGCGGGTAGAAGATGCCATAAGAAACATGGACAGCGCCAGGACCTCAACTTTAATTCCAGCTATATCCCATTGTTAGCTATGGTTGATTATATCCCCAATATATCCCGGTTTTAAAAGCAAAAAAAAAAAAGCAACTCTCCCACGCAGCACATGGAGGTCTGATACCTCCGCTGGCAGCTTCTTGGGCAGCTTCGCGTTGCGATAGCGCAAGGGCTGCCGCATGAACTTTAGCGCTGCCTTGCCGCGGCGTGACTGGAGCCGTTCAGATGGACATCAAATAGGACTTGAAACCGTCAGTTTGAGGATGTCAATAACTCCTGTCGTATCTAAGTGTAAATTCATCAAATAAATTAATCTGTAGAAATCTATTGAATCTGAATTCAAGCCATAAACAGCGGGTGCAGATTCTTTTTGTTTTTATTGTTTTTTTTGCTTTTCAGTCTGGGGCACTTTTCCTTGCTATTTGCTACATTTTGGAGCAAAAACCTGTACTTTGCTGAATTTTGGAGCTAAAAATTGCCATTTGCACTGTTCATCGATTTTTCCATGGTGTTCATTGATTTACCCAAAGTGTTCATCGATTTTTCTATAGTATTCATTGAGTTTGCCATGAGTTCAATTGATTTTTCCATGCAGAACATGCACCTGGTGAGCGTGTAGAATGTAGGTTGGGGCACAACCGTGTTGGGTCTCAATAGTGGCATTGGATGCTATCATAGTGTTGGTTTAGGGTTGGTTTAGGGTTTATTTAGGGTTGGTTTAGGGCCATTTAGGCTTGGTTTAGGGTTGGTTTAGGGTTTATTTGGTGTTAGTTTAGGGTTTATCCAGAGCTATTTAGGGATGGTTTAGGGTTTATTTAGGTTGGCTTAGAGATAGACAGATAGACAGACAGACAGACAGATAGATAGATAGATAGATGGATGGATTAGATAGAGTAGATAAATAATCTAGATAGATTAGATATATTGGATAGATTAGATGGACAGATAAGATTAGATTAGATTAGATTAGGTTAGATTAGATTAGATCAGATAGATTAGATTACAGTAGATTAGATTAGATTAGATCAGATTAGATTAGATTAGAATAGATAGATAGATAGATTAGATTAGATAAATAATTTAGATAGATTAGACAAATAATTTAGATAGATTAGATGATTTGGTAGATAGATGAGATTAGATAAGATTAGATAAGATTAGATTAGGTTAGATTAGATTAGGTTAGATTAGGTTAGATTAGGTTAGATAAGATTAGGTTAGATTAGGTTAGATTAGGTTAGATTAGGTTAGATTAGATTAGGTTAGATTAGGTTAGATTAGGTTAGATTAGATTAGGTTAGATTAGGTAGATAGATAGATAGATAGATAGGTAAAGCATGGTAAAGCCACAAAAGCCACATACCCTCAAAAGCCACAGAAGCCACAAAAGCTACAAGGCCATTCTGGAAAACAAAAACAAAAAAAATAGCCCTCCACAGCCAGCCGCGAATCATGAGGATGTTCACTGTAAAATTCAAGATTCAACCATGACATGTTTTTCCCCACCTGCCAGGTGACGGTCTCTAGATTTTATCAGAGTTATTTCCTTCTCCTTCTCCTCCTCGTCCTGCGAGCTCTACATCTCAGTGGACACTGCCGGACCTCAAGCGCGAGCTCCAGATCTCAATGGGCACTGCCGGACCTCAAATGCCAGAAAGATTGCCAGAATGAATACCAAAATAGGTGCCAGAAAGAATGCCAGAGTGAATGCCAGAAGAGAATGTCAGATATAGAATGCCAGGGAGAATGCCAGATAGAATGCCAGAATAGATGCCAGAAAGAATGTCAGAATAGATGCATCATAGAATATCCGAAAGAATGCCAGATAGAATGCCAAAGAAAATGTCAGAATAGATGCCAGAAAGGATGCCAGATAGGATGTCAGAATAGATGTCAGATAGAATGCCAGCATAGAATGGCAGAAAATATATTATGTCAGAACTATGACAAATAAGGTCACGGTGGGGAAGTAATTTAACACCACACTAGGGGATTTTTCAGGAAAGTTAAGGATCAAACGAATCGTTGTGTGTTCTTCAATGGCTGGGATTCTCTGGTCCAGAATCGATGGATTTAGCGTTGACTCCAGATTTTCGAGATCAAAGAAAGGATAAATACCATGAGTTGACTATACCATGAGTTTTAAATCAACAAACGTACCATCTGGTTATTGGTTACATTGCCATGGAAAGATCCACCATGCTATTAAGAACGGCATGGCCCATCTATTTCGATTAGGGCCATCGAAGAACCATGGCTATGTTAGTCATAACCAGAGGGTAAAATGATCTAAAGCACCCTGGGGGGAAGCTATTTTCTGCTCATGGTGTCATGGTATCTCCAGGATATTTAGTGGGTCAAATTCCCATAAAAGGGGTGGCTTCCACTCTCACTTTTGTGTCATTTCCATCCGCACTTTTTTCGCAAGTTTCACATGCTTGTCTCAGCATTGATAGGCTAAATCTCTCTGGTCTATGGTGATTGATCTTGTGGCGATTGCCATTTTCCATTTGGGTATTGGAATAGCTGAACCATCAAAAATACCCCGATCCCATCAATCCCATTTTATTATATATTGTATATATATATATACATGTTGGTTGGTTGACCGGTTTCCCTAATATGGGATATGATAATCACCAATCACAAGGTATTATAACTCTTCTTACAATAACCAATCAATGAGGGTATGTTTAATGGCTCACAGCTGGCAAATGGATGTTCATCCCCCCATTCAAAGCGGCTCTGCTCGTTGGTCGAGGGCGCAATTCCCATATTGGATACATCCATAATCCACATGGAACCACTTTGTACAACACCCTAAAAGAACAATCGACCATCTTGAGCTGCTCAGATTTTGTTGGTTGCACCGTCATACCCCAGTTTTGCAGTTCTGAATATATACATCTAAAAACATCAGAAAAGGCTACTAAAACAGTGAATGCCCGATTTATACTATTCAAAAGAGCTATATATATATATATACATCTATATACTTTATGCATGTACTATAACTATATCCATTCTAAGATTCCTGTTTTAAGAAGACAAAAAACGTCATGACAAAAACTGCTGGTGAAATCTGCAGCTCCTCTCGATTGGCGAAGCGGAAGAGGTTCTGGTTGTACTCCACCAAGTGGTAGGCTGATGCCTATCAGATCTAAACCCAACGAAAAGACATCCGATCCGATTGGACATGAAATGGTGATTTTCTGGGTGATTATACATTGAAACTTGTTGATTAGATGGATGTGTTGATATTGTGTATATATATAATGTTGGGTTAGGATTAATAAAACCCCCAAATTAATCATACCCCTTTTCACCGGAAATTTTTGGGCAATACTAAAGTCCTCTACGTGCTGATTTCCCCCCCTAATAATGGAACACTACCCCCGAATTAATCATACCCCTCCGGGATCCCCAAATTTTTGGTAGACTAATTTGCTATTACTCCCTTTTACTTTTTAATTCGGATTACAATTTCCATGAGAAAACCTATGGTAACCCATCAAATTCCTATGGGGAAAGATCAGAAAACTTATAAGATACCATCAGATTCCTATGAGAAAAGATGAGAACACCTATGGTAAACCATCAGATTCCTATGAGAAAAGATGAGAAAACCTATGATAAACCATCAGATTCCTATGAGAAAAGATGAAAAAATGATACAATCAGATTCCTATGAGAAAAGATGAGAAAACGTATGGTAAACCATCAGCCTATGAGAAAAGATGAGAAAACCTATGGTAAACCATCAGATTCCTATAAGAAAAGATGAGAAAACCTATGATAAACCATCAGATTCCTATGAGAAAAGATGAGAAAACTATGATAAACCATCAGATTCCTATGAGAAAAGATGAGAAAACCTATGATAAACCATCAGATTCCTATGAGAAAAGATGAGAAAACCTATGATAAACCATCAGATTCCTATGAGAAAAGATGAGAAAACCTATGATAAACCATCAGATTCCTATGAGAAAAGATGAGAAAACCTATGGATAAACCATCAGATTCCTATGAGAAAAGATGAGAAAACCTATGATAAACCATCAGATTCCTATGAGAAAAGATGAGAAAACCTATGATAAACCATCAGAATTCCTATGAGAAAAGATGAGAAAACCTATGATAAACCATCAGATTCCTATGAGAAAAGATAGAAAAACCTATGATAAACCATCCAGAGTTCCATATGAAAGATGAGATGAGAATACCTATGATACCAACCATCAGATATCCTATGAGAAAGATGAAAAACCTATGATAAACCATCAGATTCTATGAGAAAAGAATTAGAGAAAACAGGTTCCTATGAGAAAGATGAAAAACCTATGTTAAACCATCAGATTCCTATGAGAAAATATGATAAAACCTAGATAAACCATCAATTCCTATGAAAAAAGATGAGAAAACCTATGATAAACCATCAGATTCCTATGAGAAAAGATGAGAAAACCTATGATAAACCATCAGATTCCTATGAGAAAAGATGAGAAAACCTATGATAAACCATCAGATTCCTATGAGAAAAGATGAGAAAACCTATGATAAACCATCAGATTCCTATGAGAAAAGATGAGAAAACCTATGATAAACCATCAGATTCCTATGAGAAAAGATGAGAAAACCTATGATAAACCATCAGATTCCTATGAGAAAAGATGAGAAAACCTATGATAAACCATCAGATTCCTATGAGAAAAGATGAGAAAACCTATGAGAGAAAACCTATGATAAACCATCAGATTCCTATGAGAAACCCATAGGGATCTGATGGTTTATCATAGGTTTTCTCATCTTTCCTCATAGGAATCTGATGGTTTATCATAGGTTTTCTCATCTTTTCTCATAGGAATCTGATATGGTTTATCATAGGTTTTCTCATCTTTTCTCATAGGAATCTGATGGTTTATCATAGGTTTTCTCATCTTTTCTCATAGGAATCTGATGGTTTATCATAGGTTTTCTCATCTTTTCTCATAGGAATCTGATGGTTTATCATAGGTTTTCTCATCTTTTCTCATAGGAATCTGATGGTTTACCATAGGTTTTCTCATCTTTTCTCATAGGAATCTCATGGTTTACCATTCATTTTCGAATCTTCCCTCATAGGAATCTGATGGTTTACCATAGGTTTGCTTATCTTTTCTCATAGGAATCTGATCTTTCCTCAGCCACCTCGCAAGTATGCTCTTGCAACCTGGCACTTTTTTTACTACTGCTACTACTACTACTACTACTCCTCCTGCTGCTGATGCTGCTGCTTCTTCTACTGCTGTTACTACTGCTACTGCTACTACTACTACTACTACTGCTACTGCTACTGCTACTGCTACTGCTACTGCTACTGCTGCTGCTGCTACTGCTACTACGGCTACTACTTCTACGACGACGACGACGTAATTTGATATGCACATATACAAGTGGATCCGGATAAGCCACAACCAAAAAAAAGAGGGCATCTTGAAGGCCCCCTCTATCAGTGCAAGGGCTGTGCTTTCAGGGGGTCGAAGCCGCACTATTGCCAAACACACTGGTTTCAGAGGTTTTTTGTGGGTTGGCTCATCACGTTGGGAAGAGGTGACTCTCTTTCATTGCAAGAGCTGTCCTTTCATTAGGCCGAAGCCGCGCTATTGCCAAACACACTGGTTTCAGAGGTTTTTTGTGGGTTGGCTCATCATGTTGGGAAGAGGTGACTCTCTTTCATTGCAAGAGCTGTGCTTTCATTAGGTCGAAGCCGCGCTGGTGCCAAACACACTGGTTTCAGAGGTTTTTTGGCTCATGATGATGGGAAAAGTTGACTTTTTATCGTTGCAAGAGCCTTTCGTGAGCTGGAGGCGACTACCAAAGGGTTGGGGAGGGTTATTTGGGGGGGTTTTGTTAATTGGGGGGGTTGTTTGGGGGTTTGGCTGCGGGTTTGGTTGGGGGGTTAGGGGGGTGTTGCGCATTGTGTTTTTGATTCCGGCAAACCCCTTCCAGGCCCAGTCAGTGGTTCTATAAAGCCATTTTTTGCCATTTAGGGCAAGCCCCCATGGCATAGTGGTATTGAATAGGCTTTGGGCCGATGGACCCAGGTTCGATTCCCGGAGGGTGCGTCTTGCAGCCCGGGGGTGGCACACAGCGGCTTAGATTCCCGGAGGGTGCGTCTTGCAGCCCGGGGGTGGCACACAGCTGGCTTGAATGCTTGTGTGTTGTGCCTCTTTCTCTGCCAATGTCTTGCTGCTATGTTAGCTACCTTTGCCTGCTTCTGGACATTGCCTCTAATTACTTCCAGTGGCTTTCTTTCATTGCAAGAGCAGTGCTTTCCGCACGTCGAAGCCGCACTATTGCCAGCACACTGGTTTCAGAGGTTTTTTGTGGGTTGGCTCATCATGTTGGGAAGAGGTGACTCTCTTTCATTGCAAGAGCTGTGCTTTCATTAGGTCGAAGCCGCGCTAATGCCAAACGCACTGGTTTCAGAGGTTTTTTGTGCGTTGGCTCATCACGTTGGGAAGAGGTGACTCTCTTTCATTGCAAGAGCTGTGCTTTCATTAGGTCGAAGCCGCGCTATTGCCAAACACACTGGTTTCAGAGGTTTCTTGTGGGTTGGCTCATCATGTTGGGAAGAGGTGACTCTCTTTCATTGCAAGAGCTGTGCTTTCAGTAGGTCGAGCTGCACTATTGCCAAACAGACTGGTTTCAGATGTTTTTTGTGAAGTTGCCATCAATTGGGCAATTAATTATTCAACAACTACATCAACATTGCCTGATCTTTCCTCATCCACCTCGCAAGTATAATATACGTTTGCAATGTGGCAGTTTCAAGACGCCAAAACTGGAAAAAAAAACGCATCCCCCAAATGATCGATTTCTAATTAGAATCTAATTAAAAAATGCTGTTTTTGGGAGCTCAGAAAGGCTACCCTCCTTGAGCGGTGTCCCCCCCACAAATAAAAGGACGCCCCCCCAATTAGTAAACCCCAGCCAGCCGCGATGAGTTTTTTATATGCGTGCTTCAGACTGCAATCAATTAAGCAATGAATTAGTTCAACAACTATATCAACATTGCCTGATCTTTCCTCATCCACCTCGCAAGTACAATATACGTTTGCAATGTGGCTTTCAAGACGCCAAAACTGGAAAAAAAAACGCATCCCCCAAATGATCGATTT
>CAMXCT020003587.1:27500-43849 GCA_947184155.2 Cladocopium goreaui | reverse complement strand
CATTGTATTTTTCCAGCATGTTTATTGCATCGTCATGGTTTGCGCCTAGTATTCGCTCCGGTTTCCTCCATTTTCCCAGGGATTTTCCATGGTTTATTCCTCGCATTCGCTCCGTTTTCGTCCGTTTTCCAGGAAATTTTGTACGATTTCCTCTGATCGTTATCATGTTTTCCTGCAATTTCATTGTATTTTCCAATACATCCTCATAATTTCTCCGGCCACCAAAAAGGCGGACCTAAGGCGAATCAATACCCCACCGTCAGCAAATTACCTAGTAGTACATAATCCAGCAAAATGCTCCGTTTTCTAGCGCTCAACACAGGGGCACGGCGAGATTTCATTCCCTTTCGGCAACCACCCCCCCCCACACCCCCTATTCTCACTTCGTTCGCAAACAGCAACTAGCCAGCTAGCTGGCTTTCGTAATTTTAAGTATATTTTTAATTTATCGGTTTATCGGGAATTTATATTTAATATATGTTTTTTTATTTCAAATTATTAATTTAATAATCAATCAAATTAATATATATATATATATTATATATATATTTATATTATATTTATATATATATTATATATATTGATAGTTATTGATAAATATATATGTATACGTATATATAATGTTAATATATTATGTTTTCTTAATTCTTGATATTAGGTATAATGAACCTCGCCGTCATCATCCTCCTGCATGCAATGTTAAATTATTCTCCAGTTTGAAATTCAGTGTTGAGGAGATAATGTCCTTTAAATTTCATATTCTTCAAAATTGTATGTTATTAGAAAAAAATGCGGAGTATGTGTGTGATTGCAGAATTGAGTTCATAAAATGAAAGATAATTGATGGATATCCGCGTTGGATTTCCGATTTAATGTGTAAGATTTGGACACAATCGTTGATTGCGTTGCCAGGTGCAAGTTAAATCCTGAATATGAAGGAGATCAATCTTGCTGGAGGTGGAGGTGCTATCTCGAAATGCCTGGGGAAAATCACGAAGCTCTTGGTTTGCAAAGGAGTTGCACGTAAAATATCCCATATATATCCCATATATATATAAAATTCCAACTCACCATCACAATGACATGAAAAAAGTTCCATCGCGTTCCCAAGTCGGCTCTCCTCCACAACTTAGCAGCGCAGCAGGTGCGGGGACGGCACAATGGACGGAATGGATGACCGACATCTCGACATCTTTTCAATTCTTACTTCTCGGGATTCCAAAGATCAAATGCGGCCGAGCTCTTGGTACAAACAACTACAGTACATCTACCAACTTGAGCAGGTCAGATCACACCAGCTTGTTCTCATCGCAAAAACATGGAGTACAGTTCTATAAGATTAAAAGTGACTAAAGGTCTCCAGAGAAAGTGCTTGGTTCACATGCCCCAAAAGCTTCAAAAAAGCCGTCACAGCTGTCATTCTTGAACCGCTTTTGGTCGCTTTTGGCTTAAAAAACCATGGCCTTTTGACCCTCCCACCATCGAATCACCAAGATACAGTCACCTTGATCCTGAGCCGTCGGTGCCGTGGGGTCGACTCGACACATCTAAGTCTCTGGCCTCTACAGGAGCCTCTGGCCAACTTCCAGCTACAGGGTCCCAGGATGTCCCACCACATATCACGCACTGAGAGGTTGCCAAATGTTGCTAACACACAACTCATATTTGACCATCTGGTCTGTGTATCAATCACCTGGAGGTTAAAAAACTATGGAGTCATCCCAAGAAATTCAGGATTTTGTTGGCTGATCCGAGAATCGAAGCGTTTGCGATGGAAGCCATGGCCCACTGTTCCATGATTTACCTATTACCCTCTGGTAATTTAACATAGCTATTGAAAATGGTGATTTATAGTGGATTTTCCCGTTGAAAATGGTGATTTTCCATAGCTATGTTAGTTTACCAGAGGGGTAACATGGTGATTTTTCATAACCGTCCCACTGAGAAATCCCCATCATCCCGAGATGAGATCCACGAGCCTCAGCCGGATCCAGCCCCTCAGCCTCCATCCTGATTCCCACCAGGGGATGTTGGATATCCAGAGGTGGAAATCAAGTGGGAATCAACTAAGTAGGCTTAATATGTATTATATCTGTTGTTGTAGTATATTTCATGAAGTAAATTCAATTCAAGCACTCCAAATTTCCAAACAATACTTTGTTGTGTTCTGTGTCCAACAACGGATGCTCTTCACGAAAATGACGCGCCGTCACCGAGTGCCACAGATCATCCCAATAGCCATGACTGGGGGGTCATCTTACATCATCCCGACTAGCACAAGAATACGATGGCACAAAAAACATCAAACTGGCTTTATCTCAAGACTATCATTAAATTATATCAATTATATCATATTATATCTATATCTATCTATCATTGTCTCATTCATCCACCGTTTTTCCTGGTGAACCGGTGAACCCCCATTTTTCATGGTGAAACTCTGTTTAAACTGCCATTTTGTTGGTTGGTTTGTGGCATTTCTATCCTGCTGGCCCTGCGGGCCACGCCTGGCAATCTGCGTCTTGAGGTCCTTGATCTGCTCCTGGCGAGAAAACCCAATGCGGAACCTTGTTGGATTCAAACTGAAATGACCATATTTTTTTGGAAAAGCAAAATTATGATGGGGTTTTTGGAAACCTATTTTATACATTCAAGAAATCTCTGAAACGTTCAAGTTGTCTTTGGGTTGAATCAATCTCTTCCAAAGCTTCAAGATATCCCATCCACCTCTTCAAGTCATTCCAACTTGGAGAAGCATCCCAGTATGTTCATCTTACTAAGTGGGCTCCCATCATATTGACCAGGTGCGGTCCATTAAAAACGACCATCCAAGACGGTGCAAAGGGGGCCCGGCCCAGTGTTACCGGGTCCTCTTGCGCCTGCAGTTCACACTGCAATCGCTCGATTTCTTCGATCTCTAGCGCTTTCTCCTGATCCATGAGCCACTGACAAAAGGCCGCATGACACCTTTGGACATTATTCCCATTATTAAAAAAAAAGTTGAATAACTGTCCAAGTACTTGGCATAATCACTGTGAACCAAATCGAACCTATGAAGATGGCTGTCCCCATGAAACATCACCCTGGCCTGTTGAGAGATTCTCTCCAGAACCACAAATGGATCAGATCTGATGAACCTTTCAGGGTTACTAACCCTCGCCACTTTCATGGCAAGCCTGCCACAGCCCAAGAAAGCCCAGGCAGACCAAGCCAAATATGAAACAAGCAACTATCGTTCCTGTCAAAATGTTGCATGAGGCAGTAAGCCCTCTGTTGGAAGTCTCAACCCCAATCATCTCAATCTCTTCAATGTAAAAATGGCAAGGAATCCCTCCTGGCCAGATTCCTGCACCCCTCGCCATCCAACCTCGAGGTTGAAGGGTGCATCGTTGATTTTTTCAACCTCATCGCCATCAATGAGACCCATCAGATCTTGACCTAGCGCATTGTGGGACGGCTTGGGATGCAGAGCCATATGGATGGATCTAGCAAATAGATGCAAATAGAACAATCTTTAAGATCCGTTGGAGCTTCTCCATGAATCCTCTGAAGTGGGGTCAAGCTGAACCAAAAAAATGTTTTGAAAAAATGATATTGCAGTGCATCACACTTTTGAGCCTGAACTCAAAGAACACGCCCACAGCCGCGGCCGGCCTATGACCTTCCGCTTGTCGGGTGGCAGAGCAGCCAGGAGCCGCTTGAAGTCCTGCCAGGGTGGGGCTTGACGGCAGAGGTGCGTCAAGATCTGAGACCCATCAGGGCCGGTCCCCGCAGAAAAGATGATGATATTGTTGTATCTGTATCAGCATTCAAGTTTCTGTACTTCAGTCTTCTGTGCCACTCGATTTACCAAGCACATTTCCAAGCGAACGTCGGAATCCTCAACAACCACCCCATGGCACAGCCGTGAGAAGCGGATGGGGGAACAGTGCCGTAACGTGACGGAAAACTTGCCACTCAGGCTCTATGATTGTCCGAATTTACCGATGCATCGGTTCTTCCAACGGAATTGTCCGCAAGCTCAAGTCTGCAACCACAAGCATTACCAAGCCAAGAAACGTGTTCCATCCAGAATGGCACTCGTGTTTACATCATCAGCGCATTCAAAGCACCACGCAGTTATCTCGACAATTGTTCTCATTTCCAAGTCAGAAATAAACCCTTGTTGAGCTTGTTGGGGACGATTTCCCCAATTAGACATCATGTATGGTGACTTCGGCCAGTGAAATCATCTTACATACAGTGTGCAGTTGGTCCTCGGCCATGGCCACTTCCGGTGCAGCATCATCCACAGACTCCTGCGGGGCTGCTACATGTCATCCATGGGCAATTTGGGCAATGGATTTGATATTAAAAGCCCTGTTAAAAGGGATTCCTTTTTGGGCATTTTGGGCATACAATGCATCTGAATTGTGGTTCCCTGAATGACCACAGGCTAATGACACTGTTGCTAGAACGCATTGGGAACCGTTGAAACTGCCATAATAGACAATGATTCTGAACCAAAACCATGGTACCCTGGTGAGCATCAAAATCCGCCCACACCACAACGATGGCGAGGTGTGTGGGTAGGAGTAGCTTTGGCAGTAAATCGTCATTCGGTCTCCTGAAGATGAATGTTGCTCCCAACATACCAGATAAAAGGGGAACAAAATGGTAGAACAACAGATAAAATTACAAATTTGCCCCCTATAAATGATTATCATTTACCTTCAAAGGATTGGAGCAACCCTGAAGAAGCGTCGCTTTATCAAAAAAACCAAGTTCCGGCACTTCACTGGACAGCGCAGCTGATGCTCCTTCAATAGCGCCTTTGAAGAAATGGAGCCTGAAGCTGATTGTGCCCCATGCAGAAATCACCAACCTAGTTGGTAGGTCTCAACATTCCACTATCCAGTTGGAAAGACCCCAACACCTAGCCATATGGGCCATACAAGCAAATCATGCGAGCAATTCCAGTCGATGGCAGTCCCTTTCAACAACAACCAGCCATCGTTGACTCGTTGACCCTGAGCAGCGTGCCATGATCTGTCTGAGGCAACAGGTTTTTAACCAACGAATCCTGGTAGTGCTGGAATCCTCGACGCTGGAGATCCAGGAGATCTGGGAACCCCAAATTTGGCACGTTGGATTAACATGGAGAGAATTCGCTGACAATGAAAAAAGAGCCTGAAAAAAAGACGGAAGCCAAACCTCCTCAACAAAAATTGTGCTTTCATATCATGATTATATATGATTATCATGTCATTTGGGTATGGGTGAAACTCAGGTTACCCGAAGAATGGATGGTTACAAACAAAAAAAACACCGCCCTGGCTTACCCCAGTCACTGCAAGATATATCGGAGACCTCTCAAATCCAGCAATATTTCATGTAGCATCTAACCATCGCAAAAAACTGAAGAATCATTTCCTAACCCGTTTATGTTGACCAATCGGAGGATTTAGACACTTTATATCACCTTTATCCAGTAGCAATACTGGCAATACTCATACAAGACTCCAAGAAACCATCATATCACCTATCAGATCTATCAGCTGGGTGGATTTTCCTGCTTCCACCATTCGCGGATCGCCTGGATACCAGCTCTCCAACTCCTTGTGCTGCGTTCGGATGGCCGTCTTTGCAGCCAAGTTCTCTTCCTCAGCCTGGGAAGGGATCAACATCCATAGGTTCATAGAATTTGCATTCAGAAACTGAAGTTCATAAGTTAAGGAATTGCCAAGTGAAATCAATCGAATTGAAATTAGAGATCAAACGATCAAACAACAATTAAATGCATCAATTAACCAATGAATTAAACCACTTGATCGGTTCATGATCATTAATGAATCTGATTAAACCAGGTAGAAAATACATGCTTAATGCTCAACCAGCGCTGTTCACATTTCAGATTCTTTACAGTGATGCAGGTTGCCAGGTGTCCAGCAAGAAGCTTTAAGCAACCTATACCACCAACTCCCCAAAATGATAGGCCCACAGTAGCAATGTCGCGGGATGCCTCTGCAAGATCTCTCTCAAAGTTCTTCTGCCGCTGCAGGAATTTGGCCTTTCCAAAGAGAACAGCTATGCCGTACCAGGTATATATGCTTGCATGTCTTGCATGATTCTCATGTCCGGTAAACAGTGTTTCAATTGGTGTGAGGATCTAATTGGGAGCCGAATTAGGAATTCAGCCATGGCAAAAGGCCCTATCCCATTCTGCTGGTTCGTCCCGTTCGTTGATCTGATAAGCATCCCTACTATGGCCAATACTCATCCCAATCAACCCTGTAGTATTTTTCACAAAATCTCTTTAAATGGAGAGTGGAATGGGAAAATCCATCTATAAATAGATTTTCCAGCAAGCCATGTTTGATTACTAGAGGGTAACCATTCGAAAGCCTCCAACTCTGAGATGATATTGTGCATCTGCTCAGGATGCTCTCGCTTCAGTTGCCGCACTTCCTGGTCCAATGACTTGCGGTGTTGAGGGGTTCAGACCAAAATCTAACGGTTCGTTGTTCTACCTTGCGATTGTCCAAAGCGGACAATGGACATGTGTTCTATGAAAATGAGGATTATCCAGCCAAGTTTGACAAAGCTGGAGCGTACCCCCAGACCAAATCAGCACCTGATTGGCTTCCTTCAGTTCATCCTGCACTTCTGCTGTTCGCTCCTGTCGTGCTGATGTCAATTTTGCGGCAAATCTTCAGCAGGATCTCCACTCAGGAGCAATAGATGAAGACTTAGGGTCCCACCACCCATATTATCCATTGTAAGGATAGATAATGGGAATATGGTACTACAAATAAGATGTGCAATCTACATAATTCAATAAGCCGGCATTGACTGCCTCGCTCAAACAGGTTGAAATTGGAAAGTCACTAGTCAACAAGAACCCATCTGTGCCAACCACATCCAACCATATCCTATCAACCCCTGATTCAATGCCAGTGCTGACATAGGTCAACAACGCAAAAGAAAAAAAGACAAAGCATGTATGTGTAGATTACATGTATATGCCCATCTACACACATGATGAATCATATATACAATTATAGAATACCTCATCCAGCCAGCCATTCTCTCACATCCCAGTCTTCCCAGTCGTGATCGCCGTTCCGCCTTGTGGAGCTTCAGTGACTGTTGCATTTGGTCCAGGACTCTTTCCTAGGATTTAGGTGGATCACATCCCCAATTTCCTGTGAAGTCGGTGACAACAAAAAATCTTTGGTTGGATCACATTGTTTTTACTACTATAAAACTATTATACATCATGTATCCTACAATCTCCCCACCAGTTCGTGAATATATCTTGGAGTGAGGAGATACCCTGCAGTCTCTGATGATGTTTGTCTGAAAGTGCCACCTTTCTCTAAAAGAAAAGGGATACCCTCCACTAAAGTTAAAATAGACGCGGAAAATCCACCACTTTATAGATCATGTTTCTGAAGAATACTGCGGACGGATTGCTCAGCTGCGACGCACGGCAATGCAGTGCGGCCGCAGCCATGTTTCTGAAGAATAAAACATGGATTTCCATACCGATGTGGAGTTACCGGGGATAAACCTCAATGAAGGTGCAAAGATTCAAAGAGCTCCACATAGGTGCGCCAGATCTTCTGAAGTGCCACGCCTGATTCAGAGACGGAAGACGATCGAGTTTGGGACCTGTGGAAGAACTTACAAAAGGAATTGGGGTATATGGGTCTCTGTGAAAATGGGGTATACTCCAAAATTACATAAAATTACCAAATCCGCCCGCACCGAAGGTGCTGGGGCGTGATCGTCCGGATGGCACTCGTAAAAGGTTACAGGTTTACCTGGGGGGGGGGGCATTTTTCGGCCAAAACCTCCTGTTTTTGATAGGTCGTGACGCTCGCCTTCAAAAAACACTGTAAAAAACAGTACGGAAGACACCTGTTCGTGAACGCGCCCGTCCAAAATCGGCAAGCGAAAAGTGAAAAAAACCCGTGTTTTTCAACTTTTTGACCTCAATTTTTTGGTTTGCAACATCTTTTTTTGCGGTTCCGCAGGTGGCCTGGCCCGGAGGCGGATTTTTGAGTTTTTGGACCCGTTTTCGGACTGATTTTCGTCGTTTTGTGATAGCAGAAACACTGGTTTTTACAGTGTTTTTCTGTTTTCTGCATGCTTGACGGCTAGCTTCAAAACTTCCAAAAACCTCGTAAATTACGCTGTTTTATGTTACGGTGTGAATGAAAACATCGTAAATACCAGTGTTTTTTGACGTTGGTTAAAAAACACTGTAAATTACAGTGTTTTTGGCCACCTGACCTCAAAAACCATGGTATTTGCAGTGGTTTCTGCTTCTCACCGCGCAAAAACACTGTAAATAACAGCAATTTCGCCGTTTTTTCATGTTTTTCGTTATTTTGAGCCCAACGATGCGGTGCGGACGGTTGCCGTCGCGAAGCGACGTGAATATATTTTCCTTTTCAATGGGGAAGATGTTGATAACCCGTTGGGGGTAGTCTATTTTCAGACAAAACCCCAGAAACAACCAAGAAATCGCAATCACAACGTATTTGAGAAGCAGCTGGGTAAATCTAAGCCCATACTGCTTCCAGCCTCATACCTAGGATTTGAATATTCCATTTCTGACTATTTCAGGCATGTGTTGCAGAGCTAGAAAAGCTAAGCAAATACTCCAACAAAGTTGTACCACTCTTCAAGAAAGCTTTGCTCCAACTTGAGGAAACTACCAGTTTTGTTTACTCCAACTTGTTGTTGCGCCGACAACCAGTCGTCAGGCCTCGTTCCACGCAGTGGTGCATCACCTGACACCCATCATTTTTGGCTGACAAAACAAAAGTACTGCTGAGATACAAAAATGTAGGAACAAATAAATAACATCCTCAGAATGTTCGCTGATAATCTTGGTGTCTCAAAGGGCTACGAAAGGCTCAAAATCCTCGCAAACATCCACTTCGATCGCCAGTTCTTTGCACCAGCAGATCCAGTTCCAAAGAGCCGAGCCTGACGTACGATTTCATGCAGGGCCACCGAGAGCACCGGAACCAACTCCTGGACCTGGGGCAGGGTCAACACAAGGGCGGTTTGGGTGATGTGGTCTGGAGAATTTGTGCTTGGAGGGCGACAATCTAAGTCATTGAATCGAAAATAGAAATACTTTATTAGCATAACAAACACAAGAGGCAGTCAAGGGAGCATGGGGACTCTAAATAGTCAATTGTTGTGTGTATTTGCTCCTGTGTTCCTCTGTGAGCTTATTTCAATTGGATGACACGACTCCTCAGTTCTGCTGTCCTGCGTTTTGGGAGGCCCTGACGCTGCTGGCAAAGTCATCTCTGCTACGCTGGCACTCCTTGGTGCCCCCAAGCTGTTAATCTCAACCGTCGGAGGTGGGGAGATGAACCGCTCAGTTCCCCTCTTAGCAGCATATCATCCCTGCTTCCGAGGGGCAAGGAGGTTCTTCTGGATCTCTCTCAAAGTCTTGCCTTACCGAGTCTGAGGTCAGACTCATTGGTCTGGGCAGTTGCACCAGGATTCAAAAGTTGTCTGAAAAGCATAGCATGGATTTGAAACCCTAATCCTAGCAAAATGGCAAAATGGGCATGAAGTGCCAATTTCATATCACCCACTGAGTAGTCTCAAAATGTCTCAAACATCTACTTCTTAAACCCACATTTTAAAAATTAATCTCTTCCCCTAATTTTGAGATGTATTGCAGTACACATAGCACACACCCCTTAATTTCCAAACCAAGTTTTTTGGGGTGTCTCCAATATCAGGGGGCCCATGGCATCATGCACCACATGGCTCGGCGCTCGGGGTTCCCTGCTGATCCAGTTGTCCAACATCACGGCATCCGTCCGACTGGACGGGCTGTCGGAAGGGAAGACCTGGTAGCCGGTGGCTATTTCCATTGAGGTGATGCCCCCATAAAAAAGGCATGTTTGGTGACCGAGTGTGGAGAGATCGCAATGTTTTGTAAATTTCCCACAGACTTGTGATGAGTTTCTGAATTTCTGAATCTCGGGTGATCCACGGAATGGCGCATGACTTCCTACTTCTTCAGTCTGTGCCTTTGTATGCCAAAGACCATCCTCGTCCTTGGATGCGGTGGATGCTCGAAAGGAAAAAAATGTCGCGACATCGAAACATCGAAACAGGACAACCCGTGGTGTTGTTGTTTTCTAGTAGCTGGTGGGGTGGGGGCAAACGATCACATGGAACAGGAGCATGCATGCCTACTCTTGCCAGCAACAGAGCCAGCCGCTTTCCTGAGGAAGCTGAAAGTGCAAGTCTTTCCCAGTCCTTGTGGTGCAGGACAAAATAAGGCTCTTGATTGGCTAAAATTGTTGCCTTCCAACTCTGAGGTATTTTTCAAGGGCGGCCTTTCAAGAAAATCGTTTTTTCAACTCCCAACACCCAAAGTAGCAGGTGCCAAGTGGCAGAATAAGTGCTGGTGACATCCAAAGGCATGAAACTGCTCTCATATACCTGGGCAAAAAGTGGCTGTGAGTGGGGACGGGGACACAAAATCAAAACATTCCGATGTTCCAAAATCCAACCAAATTCAATCCAAAAGTGACAATTGTCCAAAATTGCAATGAAAAACCAACGGTACACGTGTCCAAAATAAACAAAAAAATCCAACTGGGACATTTGCCAAAAAATGTCCCAACTGGATGAAAATCAATTAGACGCCGGCAAGCAACAAAGTCTTCCTCCTTAATTTGTGAGGCTGGAAGTTGTGGTTGCAGAGTGCTGCGGTGATCCGCCAGGTGCGAGACGTCATGCGTCCGTGCCGTTCTGGGAGCTGTTCCTGAATTCGCAAGGGGGATTTGGTCATCCATCCCACAATGGGAAGCCTTGTATATACATGGGTCATTAAATGTCCCCATTGAACATCACCCAACCATTAGGTATATGGTCTATAATGGCTACTATAAGGTGATGTCCAATATTCCCAAAATGGGACAGTTACCAACCCCTGATATAATGGGCATAAATCCCTAGAAATGGATTGACATCATTTGATGACCATCCTCCGATGTGGGCAATTTACGCAAGTTTTGAGCGTGGCATATTTATGTGCCCTGCCCTTTTGTCTGGGGGCTGATAGATTGGGTTTCATGAGTTCAATTTTTTAACTCATGACCAACAATGTTTAAGAAGTTTGTGAGTCTTGTCACAATTCCCTTACTGCACAGAAGGATATGTTAGGACTCAGGAATCAAGCTGAACCATTCCATAAAAATTATTGCCACCAGAATTTTCTCCCAAGATTCGCTCCAGCTTCGAGAGAACCGGCACACTGCTGTTGGACACTGCCCCAATCCCCTGATCCTCTGGGGTTGGCTGGTGATCAAATTGCACACAGTTTGAAACAAACCAATATCTAGGGTGAATATTGAAATATGTGTTAAAACCCAATATCTGTTTTCTGGTAGTACTACAGTACTTGTTTCCAATATCTCAGATTGCCCAGTTTTGGGGCTCTCAAATAGACTTTCCATCACCACAAAGAGTTGTTTGCCCCCTGCGCAAACACAAGACAAACAAAAGAGTGCTGGGGGAACATCAGTCCTCTAATTGCATGTGCGCAGTGATGATCTGCTGTGCACGCCTTAGTACTGTGCAGGAGGAAGGTCGTTTGGCAATACAACTCCTAGTGTCGCAAGAGCCAATTGTTGGCTCTTGTGATGATCACTTTCCGGCGAATTTTTGCCAGTTGCTTCTCAAGTCCAAGTACCGATTACTTCACAGCTGGATAAAGACAAACCAGTTTGGCAAATTTGACCTAATTATCCCCATTTTTCGTGACGATGTCGTGCCCAACAGGTTCTCGGGCTTGTTGACATTGGGCCGCAACTTCGGCAGTTTCGACTTTTCCGGCATGGCACCGATGCTGGACACTGAATCCAAAAAAAAAAGGCGAGGCTACATGGTACATGATCTTGAGAAAGAAAAAACTCCTGAAAACTCTAAATATCCATGGTTTGTTTCCTGAAGAAAACCTAATCTGAATGGGTGACTGGGGTAGGAAGCGAACTGTTGTCATATCAAGTGGTGACGTGTGCGTTGCACTGCCGGGTTTCGGCAGAATAGCTGCGCTTTTCGCAGCAAAGTGAGACTCGGAGCTACCTGGGACGCAGCGAAAAATCTTGCATCAGGGCAGGGAGCCACAGAGCGCATTGCAAGTAAAAAGAAAAAAACCTACCACTATGTGTTTGTATATGTGGTATGTAGCTACACATGAACACCCATCTATCCATCTAACCATCTATCCATCTATCCATCTATCCATCTAACCATCTATCCATCTAACCATCTATCCATCTATCCATCTACCCATCTATCCATCTATCCATCTATCCATCTACCCATCTATCCATCTATCCATCTATCCATCTACCCATCTATCCATCTATCCATCTATCTATCCATCTATCCATCTACCCATCTATCCATCTATCCATCTACCCATCTATCCATCTATCCATCTAACCATCTATCCATCTAACCATCTATCCATCTATCCATCTATCCATCTATCCATCTATCCACCTATCCATCTATCCATCTATCCATCTATCCATCTACCCATCTATCCATCTATCCGTTTATCCATCTATCCATCTATCCATCTATCCATCGATCTATCCATCAAATCCATCTATCCATCCATCCATCTATCCATCTATCCATCTATCCATCTATCCATCTACTCATCTATCCATCTATCCATCTATCCATCTACCCATCTTTCCATCTATCCATCTATCCATCCATCTATCCATCTATCCATCTATCCATCTAACCATCTATCCATCTAACCATCTATCCATCTATTCATGTATCCATCTATCCATCTACCCATCTATCCATCTATCCATCTACCCATCTATCCATCTATCCATCTATCCATCTATCCATCTACCCATCTACCCATCTATCCATCTATCCATCTATCCATCTATCCATCTACCCATCTATCCATCTATCCATCTATCCATCTACCCATCTATCCATCTACCCATCTATCCATCTATCCACCTATCCATCTATCCATCTATCCATCTATCCATCTATCCATCTATCCATCTATCCATCTATCCATCTAACCATCTTTCCATCTATCCATCTATCCATCTATCCATCTACCCATCTATCCATCTATCCATCTATCCTACCCATCTATCCATCTATCCATCTATCCATCTACCCATCTTTCCATCTATCCATCTATCCATCCATCTATCCATCTATCCATCTAACCATCTATCCATCTACCCATCTATCCATCTATCCATCTATCCATCTATCCATCTAACCATCTATCCATCTATCCATCTATCCATCTTTCCATCTATCCATCTATCCATCTATCCATCTATCCATCTATCCATCTATTCATCTATCCTTCTATCCATCTATCCATCTATCCATCTATCCACCTATCCATCTATCCATCTATCCATCTATCCATCTACCCATCTATCCATCTATCCGTTTATCCATCTATCCATCTATCCATCTATCCATCTACCCATCTATCCATCTATCCATCTATCCATCCATCCATCTATCCATCTATCCATCTATCCATCTATCCATCTACCCACCTATCCATCTATCCATCTATCCATCTACCCATCTATCCATCTATCCATCTATCCATCTATCCATCTATCCATCTATCCATCTATCCATCTATCCATCTATATCCATCTATCCATCTATCCATCTTTATCCATCCATCGATCCATCTACCCATCTATCCATCTATCCATCTATCTGTATACCTGTCTATACGTATATCTATCAAAACACATGTATGCTGTGTGCCCAAGAATTGGCACAAAGTTTCGATGTTTATCTTCATCACTCTGTTGCAGAAAATTTCCTAAACACATCCTAAGATCTTTGCTTTTGAACCGATTCTTTGGCAGACAGCACAGCTGTCATCTCCAGCGCAGGGATTTAAATCTACGAATATGTGAAATACGCCATAAATCGCCCACTGTTCAAAGTTCAACTACTGCTGCACCTTGCACTGCCATAAACCAATTTCACAAACCAATTTCAGAAAAACATTTTTTGCTACACAAGTTCATTCCCAGTTGTTTCACCACGACGACCCAAAGGATGGATGATTCCAAGTTTGAATTTGTCAACCATGTCGCGCAAGTCGAGTGCAGGAATTCAGCGTTAATGCCGCAGTTAATGTTGTCTGCGTCTTTCTTGACCTGAGTGTATCTTGCTGTGTACATTAAGGACCGTGCCACAGAGCATTGCATTCCGACGAAAAAAACATCGTTTTCAAAAAAAATGCATTGCAAGGATCTGGTGGAACTAAAAGAAACAAATTATCGGTAAGCGATCTAAGTTGTGAAGTGATGTGACGAATCAGTTGACGAGTTATCCGAGCATGTGGCTTGAAAGTTTCAATGTCAAACTCAGACTTCTGCTGCGACAATGGTCCTCCACATGCGACAATGATCCATTCATTTGTTGTCATTAAGGTCCTGTTTTTTCTTTTGATTTTTTTCAAGTCCTGCCTTAGCCATCCTGAACAGCGAGAAGGGAAAGAAGAAGACAAAGACCCGCAATTCCTCCAGCTGAATTGCATTTTGTCGCTTCCCAAACGAAAAGCAACATTTTTTTTTGGCTCCGGTTTGGCCGTTTATGCACAGTGGCACGGTCCTTGACTGTGAAACAGAGGGAATGCAGAGACCGAAAAGATCAGCGAGTACATTAATTGAATTAAGCAAAATATGCAATTTCATTGGTCACCCAGGAATAACCACCAAAGAAAGACAGCGGAGGAGCCAAGAAAGGGACGAGGCACACTTCCCCCGGCCAGAAGTGTGTCTCCTCCAGCCAATCACAAACAACAACACGGAACGGGGCCGGAGCCCAACACAAAACAAACAACACAACCAGCGTGACGACAAATGAGCTACAGTTGCCCTTCCGGTCGCCATAAGCCACAAAGCTTCATTGAAACCAAAGCAGTGCGCTTCTGTAACCGTGATACAAAAAAAAACAAAAAATGAACCTAAACACGGTCCCAAAAATGGGACCGCCTGGCGGTCCCATTTTTGGGACCGCATGCACAGCTTAGTACAGGAAAAAAAGAAAAGCTATTTCACGGTCCCATTTTTGGGACCGTCTGGCAGTACCAAAAATGAGACCGCAAAAATGGCAAAATCAACAGCCAAGGCCGACCCGTGCAACAAACAAAAAATTACAACTGCGTTTATTTAAGCAACAAGCATATAGACTTGGAACAGAGGCCCACACATGCAGCCTGATTTCAATTGACTTTCCAGCCCCGGAAATGAAACCTGAAAGCGCACATGTGGTATCAGCTGTCCCCGTTCCCTAGCTCCAATGCAGCGATTGCGATGCAGCACCACCCAGGCAACATTCACCAATCCGTCGCTACTCCGCGCTACTCCGCTACTCCGTGGAATGTTTTAATTCAATTACCCAATGTAATTGACACGATATCGAAACGATGGCGGAGTAAGAAAGCCTTCAACACTTCACCTTCCCACATCTTTCCCTAATTTTTTTCCCTTCCTTCGCCTCTTGGCTTTCGCCAGGTCGATCCACACGCTATATTTGCATGCAGCATGTTTTGCATTAATTAATTGTTGCATTGGAATTCATCCATCTTGGTGAGAAGATGGGCCACAAGAGGCCGTGCTGAAGGAGGACCAGTACACAGTCCAGAGAGGCCATCACGATGCCGAATAAAATCAACGCAAAACCAAAACGGCAAACAGAAACAACACCAAACCAAACAACAAACCAAAAAACGACCACAGCAAACACGCAAAAAAACGAGCGGCAAGGTGAAAAAGGCCTGTCAGCACAGTTGTTAAGATAATGGCTTTGCATCATCCAAAGGATTGGTATGGCGAGAAATAAAGCAAAAGGACAAGGAACATAACGATGACCGCCATACAGGAGATGTGAGAAAAAGCAACACAGCACTGTGCGGAAACCAGGGTTCCCCCAGCCAGGAGCCCCGATATCACACAGAGCAAGCCACGTGGGCATAATAAATTCTCACATGTCACGGGCAATCCTAAGACCAGCAATGACACCGTCACGTAGCCACAAGAAAGATGAAACGAAGTGTGAAACAGGGCTATGGTGAGAAAAGATGGGCGCGTATCTAACTCTCAGTGTCCGCTCAGAGTCCACTCAGTTGTCCTTTTCCAAGCATCAGCATCATCGGGACATTCTTTAGTGCTCTTGGAGCTCATCATAGTGAATTGGATCCGGCAGCTGTGCATAGTGTTCCTCTGAAGAGGTGCTAGAACCTTTCTCCGTACGGGGTAGTAATAAAAGTGCCTTTTGTGCTT
>CAMXCT020003587.1:0-22500 GCA_947184155.2 Cladocopium goreaui | reverse complement strand
AACTACTACTACAACTACTACCAATACTAGTACCACTACTACTACTACTACAACAACAACAACAACTACTACTACTACTACAACTACAACTACAACTGCAACTGCAACTGCAACTCCAAATCCAACTGCAATGGGCGACGGGCAACGGGCACCCGGGCAGCAAGGGGAGACAGGTTGAGGAAGGGCTGTGTGGGAGGATGCAGGGGAGGGCAGGGGACCAAGCGAGGCAGGGCGTTCACGGCGAGGCAAGGGCCTCCCGGACGGGCGGGCTCCCGGACGGGCGGGCTCCCGGCGGGCAAGCTCCCGGGCGGACGGGCTCCGGACTCCGGATGGGCGGGCTCCGGCTCCCAGCTCCCGCCTCCCGCTGGCTCCCGGCTGCTCGTGGCTGCTCGGCTTCTCCCGGCTGCTCCCGGCAGGTTTTGGTTGCTTCCAGCTGCTCCCGGCTGCTCCCGGCTGCTTCCACTACCTGCTGCTGCCTGCTGCTACCTCTGCTACCTGCTACCTGCTGCTGCCTGCTGGTATCTGCTGCAATCTGCTGCTACTGCTGCTGCTTAAAGTCGCCTTCCTGCCCCTCCTTCAAGCCCCTTCAAGCTCCCTTCAAGTTCCCTTCAAGCCCCTTTCAAGCCCCCTTCAAGCCCCCTTCAAGCCACCTTCAAGCCACCTTCAGCCTCCCTTTTTTTTCCTCGAGTGTGGCCGATGTCGCGCTAAAGGCTCGGTCCTTATATGAGAATAAGCCAGAAATGCTTTTGTACAAGGACAATAGAAGTCCTGTGAGGCGGCAAATCGATTGAGTTCTTCAAGGACTTTCATTTGTTGTTTGAGCCTAGAGTTAAAATCTAGATTCCCAATTCAGTTCAATACAAATCGATTGAGTTCTTCAAGGACTTTCATTTGTTGTTTGAGCCTAGAGTTAAAATCTAGATTCCCAATTCAGTTCAATAAAACAAACCGTTACAAGTACATCCATTCAAATGTTCTCTGTCACTGTCTTCGCAGTCATCGCTCTTTTTCATCTGCTGGATATGTCAGATTCGAAATCAAAACACGCAGGGTCCAATAGTTCTGAACCATTTATCCAGATGGCACAAACCACCCATTCTGGATGTACAGGAATCTGACCAGGAATAGCAATCGAACAAAGGTTGGAAAACGCCACAAACGCCACGTGAAATGTCCTGGAGACTCACTGAAAAGTGTTGATCGTCCGAAAATAAGAGAGCACGGGATCGTAGTCCGATGTGACTCTCACAGACATTAATAGCACAGATTTGATCAAGATTTGACGACCTGAAATCCAAAGGATGTTGAAGTGAAATCCATCAGAGACCAAAAACCGCCAAAACAACAGCAGAACCACCTTGAGAAGACAAACGAAAGATGGAATCACAAACATCCCTGATAATTCGAAATGATAGGTCCATTGGACCTCACCGTGGAGATATACTGACATTGCCAAATAGTTGAGAGAGATCATCTCCAATTTGGAGAGATGACCCAGAACTGCAAATATAGACCCGGAGGGCCAACGAACGTTTATGGTGCAGCTCAACGAGCTGATCTGAGTCTTGCCATAAATTGCAGACAATATGAGCATAAATCTGGATGATGACTTTGTCATCCACAGGAAATCCAGCATGCATGTCGAATGCATCAATATCGAACGAGTGGTGATAAAGAAATAAATCACACGAACACAGACCCCAAAAGAAAACGCAACAGGTGAGGGGGGGTGGGAAACAAAAATGTTAAACATACAAATGAAAGTCCTTGAGCCAAAATGGAAACAGGAACAAAGAAGATCCTTGCAAAACAAAGTGAACAAGTACACTAACCGTTCTTCAAGGACTTTCATTTGTTGTTTGAGCCTAGAGTTAAAATCTAGATTCCCAATTCAGTTCAATAAAACAAACCGTTACAAGTACATCCATTCAAATGTTCTCTGTCACTGTCTTCGCAGTCATCGCTCTTTTTCATCTGCTGGATATGTCAGATTCGAAATCAAAACACGCAGGGTCCAATAGTTCTGAACCATTTACCCAGATGGCACAAACCACCCAACCACAACTATCTGGGGAAATGGTTATCGCCAAGAACACCCCCAAAAACAAAAGTGAGAACCATTCCAGCAGATGAAGCAAGCTATAGAGAACTGTGGAGTCGGGGGAATCTTAGATTCTCAGACAGAATGGCTCAGTGAAGTGTCTCACGGAAAGCGCTCAAAAGAGGAAGTGATCATTGGCGAAGATGTAAACGGTAAAATAACGTAGGGCTGGTACACCAGAAAAGATTGGAGTAGTCCAATTGTGAAATATTGGAGTGAACATAGATAGAAAAATTTAGGATGATCACAAAGGCCTCCAAATAGTGCATGAAGTGATACCGAATTCGAAGTAAATGTAAAAACATTGAATGAAGGGAAAATATAGTTGGTGATGTCCCAAGGATATATCCACGATTGTAAAAGAATATTGCAGAAAATCCACGGCCTCATCCAGAGTCAGCAAAACTGTGGCAGATGTGATGTTAGGTGCCCCTGAATGGGTTCCAAGTTTGCAGGGAATCCAGCCCCGAGAGGCGTCTCAATAGGAATTCAGAGATGTGGATGGTGTCGAACTGCGTCGCGTTCTGGGGGTAGTAAACTTCTTGATATATCTCCGCAGAAGCTTGCTCATGAAGTTCTTGAAGTAACGGCCAGAAGCTGCCGATGAGTTTTTTGGGTGGCCATTTGCCGAAGAGCTCGTCCGATGGGTCTAGTCTGGTCCAGCTGTTGGCGTCTAATAGCAATGGCACAATCCTTCCGTTCCTGAGGCCGAAGCCCCAGTTACCACGTCCACAATCTTTCAACCTGAATCCTCTCTTGGAGACCATCGCCACGGCTAGTGCCAGGCGATATGTGATTTCCTCAGGGTCCAACCCTGAGAAATCTGCCTGACTATAAGGAATAAGCCTCTCGCAGATCATGAAGTGGAAGTGAACTTGCTGAATAGGTCCACCCACCGGCCGATTAGGCTCCAGTAAGGAAATCCAAGAATGGAACTCCTGGATGAACTGAGCAGTGAAGTCCGGGATCTGACGAAATGCTCTGATTTCTTCTGTTGTATACGAAAGGTCTTCCGTCGCCGGACTGAGTTTAAATGCTAATCGAGGGTATTCATTGGAGGCAAAAACTTTTCTCCACGCGCCAATGTACGATGGACCTGAGGTCAATGTCAATGGTCTATATGTGGATCCTTCCTCTCGAAGAAACTTAAATTGACCACGGAGAACATCTGGGAGGCGCTCGATGAGCTTGAAGTCTGTCTTCCTGGTTCGGCTGCGCGTTGGGTTCGTCAATAGCCCGCCCAGGACCAATTGGAACGGTCCTTTAATGGAGTGGAGTCGAGGTAGCCGCGGGGCGAGTAATGACAGTTGCCGAGGTTGGATGTTCGAATCTGTCAAGATTTCGTCCAGGTCCTGTGAGCTATCTTCAGATGAACTCAGGTCCCGAGGGATGGGTCTGGCCCGGGCTTTGGATGAGGAGGCGGCCATCAACAATATGAATGGAGGGCAAAATAGGAGCAGGTGAAAGAAAAATTCTGCACACCCACAGAGAACAATAATGTCTCTAGTCCGTCTTGATCCAAAATGATGAAGGTGCCACTATAGAGTTCGGATAGCCGCCTGTATATGTTCCCGGGAAAAAAAACAGAAAAGATGTACCCTGAATTGGAAACCGTGTGTCTCTGCCAATTTAGGCTACAAATTATGAACCCACCAAAAACATTATGAAGCAGGGGTGAGTGTTAAGAGTTGCGTTGGCAGGCAACCATTGGAAAATCAAAAATAGTTTTTTTGCAAGGTTTGTAGCGAGCGGAGGCTCAATCAAATAGTGATTTAACATTTCAGAAGAGCAAGCGGATAGCAAGAAAATAGCGAGCGAATAGTGATTTTTCCGAGGAATATTCGAAATTTCGCATTTTTTCTTTAATCCCGAACGATCCGAGCAAGGAAAATTAGCACCTTTACCGGGAAAATTGCTTTTCGCTCGCTATTCGCTTGCTTTTGCGTATCAAATTCAAAAAAAGAAATAGCGAGCGAATAGTGATTTTTCCGATGAAAATTCGAATTTCCGCATTTTTTCTTTTTAATCCCGAACGATCCGAGCAAGGAAAATTAGCACCTTTATTGGGAAAATTGTTTTTCGCTCGCTATTCGCTTGCTTTTGCGTCTCAAATTAAAAAAAAGAAATAGCGAGCGAATAGCGATTTTTCCGAGGAAAATTCGAAATTTCGCATTTTTTCTTTAGTCCCCAACGATCCGAGCAAGGAAAATTAGCACCTTTATTGGGAAAATTGCTTTTCGCTCGCTATTCGCTCCGAGGAAAATTCGAAATTTCGCGTTTTCTCTTTAATCCCGAACGATCCGAGCAAGAAAATTTAGCACCTTTATTGGGAAAATTGCTTTTCGCTCGCTATTCGCTTGCTTTTGCGTATCAAATTCAAAAAAAGAAAAAGCGAGCGAATAGTGATTTTTCCGAGGAAAATTCGAAATTTCGCATTTTTTCTTTAATCCCGAACGATCCGAGCAAGGAAAATTAGCACCTTTACCGGGAAAATTGCTTTTCGCTCGCTATTCGCTTGCTTTTGCGTATCAAATTCAAAAAGGAAAATAGCGAGCGAATAGTGATTTTTCCGAGGAAAATTGGAAATTTCGCATTTTTTCTTTAGTCCCGAACGATCCCAGCAAGGAAAATTAGCATCTTTATTGGGAAAATTGCTTTTCGCTCGCTATTCGCTTGCTTTTGCGTATCAAATTCAAAAAAAGAAATAGCGAGCGAATAGCGATTTTTCCGAGGAAAATTCGAAATTTCGCATTTTTTCTTTAGTCCCGAACGATCCGAGCAAGGAAAATTAGCACCTTTATTGGGAAAATTGCTTTTCGCTCGCTATTCGCTTGCTTTTGCGTATCAAATGCAAAAAGGGAAATAGCGAGCGAATAGTGATTTTTCCGAGGAAAATTCGAAATTTCGCATTTTTTCTTTAATCCCGAACGATCCGAGCAAGGAAAATTAGCACCTTTATTGGGAAAATTGTTTTTCGCTCGCTATTCGCTTGCTTTTGCGTATCAAATGCAAAAAGGGAAATAGCGAGCGAATAGTGATTTTTCCGAGGAAAATTCGAAATTTCGCATTTTTTCTTTAATCCCGAACGATCCGAGCAAGGAAAATTAGCACCTTTACCGGGAAAATTGCTTCTCGCTCGCTATTCGCTTGCTTTTGCGTATCGGCGTATCAAATTCAAACAGGAAAATAGCGAGCGAATAGTGATTTTTCCGAGGAAAATTGCATTTTTTGATTTTTTCATTAACCCCGAACGTTTCGAGCAAGGAAAATTAGCACCTTTACCGGGAAAATTGCTTTTCGCTCGCTATTTTTTTGCTATTCGATTGCTTTCGGTTTGCTTTTCGCTTGCTCCTCTCAAGGCCACCAAAATGTGCAATTGCTATTTGCTCGCTTCAAAATCACTCCAGAATTGCTAAAAAAACTATTTTGACCCTACCCAACGGTTGCCTGACATGCAACTCTTAAGGTGAGTGTAAATTGAACTCGTCTCCGATCTTGCACTGAAACAATTGCATTCTTGAACACGATGATGGGCCAATAATGCTGAAGACAATCTTACTGAGACCTGCAGGGTTGAAACAGGTGATTTCGATTTTACTGATAGACCAGAAGGCTAAGAGGATCGTGTCTACAGCGCCTCTAACTGGAATATTGCCGGGTAAATGGACCCTGACCATTATTATGACTAAACAACTCATTTCAGTTGGATGTGATGTCGTGCAATATGAGAAAGTTAAGTCCCTGCTGCTCACTAAAGTTTTTTGGCGCACTCAACTCTCTATTGGCGGGGAGAGTCATGATGAAGTTCTTGAGCACAGCATTGAGCTTCAGGAGAATAATAACTCGTCATAATAGATCCAGGCGGAGCAATAACGGAAGTTGCACGGACCACATCTCAATAAATAAAAACGTCGAGGAAGCTCCCAGCAATAGACCAGAGAAAGGAACTCGGAGGAAGTTCAAACATCTGATGAGGTGCCTGATTGGAGATGGAAAGTTCTGTTAGCCAGCCTCGTTGGGAGCTGCTCGTAATCCTCCAACGGAAGTAAAGCAACCTATGATACTGAATGTTTTGAAACACACTTACTATACTGGGCACCGCCCACTCTGCTTACATACTCCTCCACCGGAGGATGACAGTTCACGACTGTCTGGGCTACAACCGCACCCTCAGGGGGTGGGTGCCCATTCTCTTTCTAGGGGCCCACAGGGGGTTCCACCTTCTCGGTCAGTTCTGACACGAGAGCCCCGGAGGGCTTCATTACTTGGCCATTGGGTTCTATGGCCCGGTCATTGGGTCCCGTGACCAATTTTGGAACCACCATGGTTCCAAGTAAAAGAACCACCGGTTCTTTTCTTCAAATCCCCCCTATTCCCCGAATCTAGGTCCAAATATATGGACTTAATGGCGGCAAATCACCCAAAACCAACCAAACACAAGAAAATAACATTCCGAGGTTTGTTGGGAGATATCAAAACCGAGGGAACAGGAGAGACACGCAATCCTTTAGCTTCCCTGTAACGCGAAAAAACATATCAAACTGTGATCGCAGGATCACTAGTGTCTGTCCACCGGATCAGCACTTTTTGACTCCAAATCCATGGAGATAAACTACCCTGCACGGGTATAACGCATCATGCTGGTACGCATGAGACAGGATGACCCATCCTGTTCAACTGCCCACACCGTGGGTACCGCAGTCTGGAGACATCCAGACATAACAGAACGCCAACAACAGGCAACCTGCCTGGAAAATTTGAAACGCATGCTGAGAACCTCCCAGCATATAATTGTGACTAAATGAAGTTATGCAAGGCACACACCATGTTGCCAACCAACGCCTCATAGTCCAAAATAATGCCAAAAAATCCACGAGCTTGATGAAGCGGAAAAACCCAAATACCTCACGAAGTCGGTCTGACCCATCTTGTTCAACTGCCCACACAGTGGGTAAACGCAGTCTGGAGACGTCCAGACATAACAGAACCCAAACAAAAGGCAACCTGCCTAGAAAATTTGGAATTGCATGCTGGGAACCTCCCAACACATAACTGTGACTAAAAGAAGTCATGAAAGGTACACACCGTGTTGCCAGACAACGTCTCATAGTCCAAAACAGTACCAAAAAATCCACGATTTTGATGAAGCGGGAAATACCCAAATACCCCACGAAGTCGGTCTGACTCTCTTGTGGGCTGAGTGGTCACGCCACAAGGAGGGACCCCCCCCCTTTCATCTCACCATTGGAAGAAGCAGCTCTTTGATTGGTCTGTCAGGGATGTCCACAAGAACGCCCGTGAAGACTTGTCCAAACTGCGGTTTGGATCCGACTGATGTCCCTGGGAAAAACGCTGTGCAGGAGTAAATTTCTCATGAGGTGGTAGACCCCCTGACCATCGTGTGGCCTTGAAGGAGGGCAGAGTAAGTTGAACCTTTGCCAGGTTTCGCCACCTCAATCTGGACAACCAACTGGCAGCACCCTGCATAGTACCTTTGCCAGACTTCGCCACCGCAGTCTGGACAGCACTCTGCACAGCTCCCCGGGCTCAAAGGTTCGCCACCGAAGACCTCACCTTGAGAGGTAAAAATCCCTATATCGTGCCAACGATCTGGGGAATTTGTTGAAAATAAAATAACGCGCTGGCATCCTCAATCTATTGTAAGGAATGCGCCTGACCATTGTCATCCACAACTTGGAATAACGTCTAATACAGTGCAGTTGGACACGAGCACACAACGCTCCCACTGCACCAAAGCCTAAAGAGGCAGAGGAGGTGCTGATTTTTAGTCCCTGGTCACCTTCTGGTTCAGGAACGTTCCAATAAAAACTGAATGCACCACCTGTAAACATCCGACCTCCGCGGATGTCATCAGCCATCGAAGCGCTTTGATGACCGAACTGTACGAACTACTGCCATGCGATGTTGATCTTGACAATGACATTGTGATTAGAATGTCTGCCAATTGAACCTCTGTCAGGGATGTCAAATCCAGTTGGAACACCTTGCTGGTCTTGAGAAAAGACATGCAACTAAGAATATATTTCACAGCTGTGCCCGGTGCTACATTGTCCAAAATTCGGTTCAGGTGCATACTTTGCTGCTGCACCAGACTCGTCTCTTGCCAAATTCTGGATAGTGGGCTCAGCGGTGATAACAAATCAAAGCACATCTGACAGAGCACCGGTAAAGCACTGGAAAAAAGCACTCTGCTAATAGCCCCTTGTTGACGTCTGGGAGGATGCAGTAACGCTGAAATAGGCCGGTTAGGCACAAGATCAATTGGTACTGAATCTGAATGACCCAAACATCCTTGAGGCTGAGGCAGTTCAAAATTCTGTTGCAACGTCGTCCAGCTCTGAATCTGGATGTCGCTGAGCTGAAGACTGTCCGGAGCACCGAATAGCGCTCGTTGCCACCGGATGCAATGCAGACGCTTGGAATGGAGACACCAGGTGAGGACCTTGAGGTAGAGGTTCACTCTGTAACGGACCAGACTTCGGCCTGAATTGCAATGGCGGTGAGATCACTAAACTCGTGTCCCGTGAGCCCTCAACACGCTGTACCAATGATTATTCATCCATGGAATTTTCCATCACGCCAATGCCGATGTGTATAGCAACTATGCCCTGGATGATCAGGCTTTGCACATCCATAGGGTAAATCACACCAGTGACACTTTGCACCACAAGATCCACGTTCGGGAATGGGTGACATTGAAGGATTTTCCAAATCAGGCGGGGTTCGTAATGGCACAGATGATGTGAAGATAAAGGGACACGAAATCTATGGCACAACTCGTTGACAATGAGGAGAAGTGCAGTGATCAAGTGGTCTGGTGATAACATCGAGACCGTCATTCCGTCCATGCCGCCCGGGAACTCTCGGTGTCCGTGAATCAAGGTGAAAACACTCGAAACACTGAAAATATCTGCATGACAGTAAAACACAACGGATCAATGTCAAGGCCTGCTACCGATGTCCAAAAGAAGACTGTTAGTTGAGCAGACGAAACGGAAAAGCATAAACCGAGACTGTCCTCCATTCATCTATTCCAGGAGCACCCGGTATCTGTGAGTCGAGCGTCAGTGGATCCCTATAAAATACACGCTGGCATAGTGATAGTGGATAAATGTAGACGCACCAATGAAAGTCCTCCCGCTTGACCTATCTCGCTTCTGATCTCAGAAAGCACTCCTTTTTCATCTGCTAGATAGCTTGTCCCACTGTTGAATCAGGTTGGATTCGACCACACTTCCATCGAAATCATTTGACCAGATGGCATCAACTGGGCCCGGTCTGGAGGTACTGATTCGAGAGATCCTCTAAGAAGCCTGGAGGTCATGACATCTCCCAGTGCTGTGGCACTGTCCAACCGTCCGGAAGTTTCGCTAAAATTTGTCGAGGGAACCTGCATTGATGTGACTCCCGGAATCCATTAAATCAAATGAACAAATTACTCTTTGAGGGGACATTGGCATCCGAAATCAACTCTAAAAAATTTAATATGAATGCTGTCTAACAAACTCACCGGGATAAATACTACTGGATGTAAGGCTGACATCCGGACCCAAGATCTCCGGCGAGAAAACCTGAGGTGTGATATGGTGTCCTGTCACCGCAGTTGGAATACTGGTAGCCTGTGTCGCATGAAACCTCAATACGCTGTGACAACGGTCAATCATCCAAAATTTGTCCATCACGAGAATGTGAATGTGTATAGCCGCTATATCCTGTGTGATACGGTACCGCACGTCCAGTCGGGTAAATCCCGGCAGCCATATTGCTCCCCACCATAGTTGTGTAAGCTGGTGGAGGATGTCGTAATGCAGACCGTGTCCAAGATACATGTATACAACATCAAAATTTCGGTCTCTGGAGGGCAGCAACAGGAAATTCGGATGAAGAGTACGTCCCCTGAAAAAAAGGAACCTGTTCCAAAACAAAAGTTGCGACCCCCGCCGACCCTAACTTGACTTCAGATGAATGGACTATTTCTGCAACACAGCTGACATGGAGTAACAAAAAGAGTTGAGTCCCCTCCTTCGCCAACATGATGTCATGAAGTGCAGTGCAGTACAGATTTGCATCATACAGCTGAAAGATCGTTCAATGAAGGGTCATTCAGTTGTAGGGTGCAAGGCCATACATGTAAGGGAACGTCCATAGGTGAAAGCCGATAAAACAGGGTGCAGGCTGCTCCTGTAACGAAGGTCAGAGCCACTGTAATCGCCCAGGAGACCATCATCTATGCTCGGTACTCTGGTCCATGCAACAATACCAGTCCAACAAAATTCCCTAACGGCTCCAGAAGAAATATCTCCAAAGACCAAACTATCAGAATGGGATGCCAGGGAGTCTACAGCAGTAGGACCGTGTATGTCCATGTCCATCCAAACCAGGGTGCCCGAATCTGCCCAACGCAGCAACTCATTGCATCGAAGGGATCCGCCCGAGTGACGAAACTAGGAGATGCAGTAAAAAATAAAATGACTGTCAATGCCCACACCCTCAACGCGACCGAAAACAAAGGTCGAAGCAGAAATGTTGTTGAACAGCACTGCAACTGCAACCACGCAAACCGGAAATGGTCTGGTATGACCAAAAACAAAAATGTTAAACATACAAATGAAAGTCCTTGAGCCAAAATGGAAACAGGAACAAAGAAGATCCTTGCAAAACAAAGTGAACAAGTACACTAACCAACAACACAAAAGAAAAAACCACAACAACCAAAACGACGACCCGCAAATCCCCCAGCCAGACTTGCGTTTCGCCAGCGGAAACAGCGAAGCAAACGGCAGAAAACAAACAAAAACACCAAAAACGGGGCCGGAGCCCAAACAAAAAACACCTACCGAATCGATTTGCCATGGGACGCAGTGCTTGTCCACTGCATCACTTATCAAAAACATGCCAAATGAATTAGGGATCACGGCTTTCCAGGCAGGCACGAAGGCCTTAGCTTGTGAGTTACTCTAACATGAGCCAAGCTGTACACGAAAGCAGGGCTACAAGTAAAGCCTCTCTCAAAGTCCTCTCAGATCAGCTCGTCTATGGGCCTTCATGGACATAGTAGTCGTCATCATATCTGTCAGCCGCGACCACGAAGCCGTGATGTTGGGATACTCAGGGCCCCCCCCTAAAGGGGGGTGGACAGTGATGGCAAACGGGAAGCATCGTAGGCCAGGAAAAAGCTTACAAACAGTGCAGCTTAGCGGAGTCGAATATGGGGACTGGATCATCATCCTGATCAATACCTCAGTGTGGCCCAAACTAAGCTCCCTGACGTCACCAGAAACATGGTGTAGAGGGTGAAAACCCCACACAGGGCAAGTAGCCTTTGTTTCAAGGAATTTTTCTGGTTCCTGCCCCAGGTGGTAGGGCTTATATACCTAGGGGGGGTGGCAATATATACCTGGTATATGCCTGGTATATACCCCTCAGTTTGGGTTGAGCATATACCGGCCATATATACAGAGGTTTGCCCGTAACTACTTTTTGCTGATTTCCACAAGCTCCCTCAAGAACTCAAAAACAGGAGCACATTTTTATCCGAACCGCAAAACCGGGAAGAAATTTAAAAGAATGCCAAAAAAACAGCCTCCTCCAAACACAAACACCATAAAAAACCGCCGCCTTGCCCCCACATATTGCTCCTGGTACCGGGGAGCAATATAGACCCCGGCGTATACTGTCCTGAGCAATATATACCAGGCACATACCTGGTATATATATTGCTGCTAAACATAGGTGATCAATATGTGATAGGTATATACCCGGTATATACTGGGTAGAGCAATATGCGCCGGGGTATATATTGCCCCCAGTATACGTAAACTACGACAACTGCAGGTAATTTTTCTTTTGAGGAGTGTTTATCGATGGATCAGGTAATTGCTCCACAGTTGCGCCACAGTTGCTGCCAAGTCCAACACACATAGCAAGGTCAGGAAATGTACATTCACCACAAATGGCCAAATTCAGCATTGAAATCACCATATACTGCCTATCAAAGCCAAATTGGCCTACCACCTAGTACCCTAACCAGTAAAAACCGTGGATTGTTGCTATGAGACAAATGACGGAAGGATAACTAACCTCAACCACACTTCCAGCATGACAGCAGGGCAACTAAGCCGTCGCAGCTGCAACCAAGCCACCTTCAGCCTCCCTCAAGCCTTCAAGCTTCCTGCGTGCCCCCCTTCTGTACTTTCTTTTTGGCTTCTTTTTTCGGTTTCGTTGCTTCGTTGTTTTTAGCTTCTCTGCCTGCACTTTCTCTTTTCACTCCAATTCCTGCACTTTTCGTGATTGTACCTGCTTCTTGGTTTGTTTCTGGCTTCGCCGAAGACTTCGAAGGTATCTTAAGCGGGCTTGGACGAATTCTTCGAAGCCCCTTTAAGGGACCTTCAAAGCCTCCAAGCCTCCTCAAGGTACCTTAAGGTGGCTTCGAGCATTGAAGCCTTCGCTGAAGCCTTTGAAGATACCTTAAGGGAGCTTCAAAGGCTTCGAAGGCACCTTAAAGGGGGCTTCGAAGCCTTCCTCAACGGACCTTCAAATTCAATTTCTCAAGCTCCCTTAAGGTACTGTCGAGGTCCCTTTATGGCCGCCATGTTTTTACCACTTTTTTAGACCCTGTTTAGGGGCCATGAGAAAGCATGTTTAATTTGTTGGCAGGCGTACTTCCTTCGAGGCGCTCCGAGGCTCACCGAGGCCTGCCCGAGGCCAGGCCTCGGACGCAAAACGTATTGGCACGAGGACAAAGCGAGGCTCACGGGGACTCGAATCTATAATACTATTGTTAGAGTCCCATGGAAATGGTGATGGTGTGGCGGTGGGAAATTGTGGTGCCTTGTAGAATTTTAGGCCGCAGCTGGCGCAAAGGGACGGCCTCATGGAAGCCTCGAAGCAACGAAAATATAGGTGTTTATCAGCATCAAGCAAGCTTCCAGGCAGGCTTCGAGGCAGCCCTCGAGTGTTGATGCTATTGCAAATTGCAACTAAGAAGTGAATTCCAATTTGAGGATGTGACCTGAGACAAAATTTCTTTTTGATGGCTATCAGTTCAAAAGGTGAAACTGCAACATTTAAGCTTCCGTCCAACATTGAAGATGGGGCGCGGGGATTTAAACATGCGTCAAATCCTCATCTTGGATTTGCAACTGCAAGTCTGGAGTCTGGAAGCGCAAACATCGACGATTCCCCTTTGCAGGAGGCACTCTTGGGAATGCCGATGTCGGGATTCTCCACAGGAACTGTAAATCTGAACACCCCAAGCCGCTTTTGAAGCATCCAAAAATCTCCGAGCGTCACACCGGCTTTCGGTGTGTGTAGATAGTCCAATCTTCCAGTGAAGAAAAAGGGGAGCTACAGCAATCATAGCTGAGAGTCAAAGATCGCGTTTATCTTTCGTCTTGGTGGAGGCTTCAGGTTGGGCTTGCCACTGTGATGGGCGCTGTCCTTCTGCTGCAAGAGCGCTGTTGATTTCCAACCACATTGATGAGAAAGAGTTCACTACTGCAATTTTTTCAGCTTTGTTCCATGGACGGGGCAAGCAACGAAAGATAGCTTTGTTGGGTTCCTCTGCAAATGAGGGAAATCTTTCATCTGGGCCCCAATGAAGGAGATCTACCCACAGGGCAGTGTGTGCTTGGCACCATCGGCTTCCGCCTTTCCACTGCTCCATGTGGAGGCGTCAAATAAAAGTATCCAGCCGCGCTTCAACCTTTAAGATGGCCGTACGGGGTTCTCAAGTGCTGCGCCCGTCACGCAAAAAAAATGAATCTCTAAAATAATCGTGCAAACAAAGAGCCCAACTAAACCCACCGCGCTGTGGCGAGAACACAATTTTGGTGTTGCGGGCCAGACGGTTTAGTACCCTACTAAACGCTCCGCGCTGTGGCGTGAGATCCATTTTGGCCGGTCAGCTCACATTCTAAGAAAGATTTTTTTTAGTATAGTTTTTTATCGAATTGAACCAACTATACGCTATACGCTGGCCATGTTTTTCTGCAAATTTCCACGGTTTTCAGGGTATAGTAGGCCAAGTTCATCAACTATACGCTCCGCGCTGTGGGAAAACGCACATCCTAGCTTGGCGGCTGTTGGGCTGCTTTTAGCAACCGCTGGCGGCGCTTTGCTGCCGACTTCTGTTCTTTCTTGTTCTCCGCGATGGTCTCAAGAGGGCCAACATCAGAAAACAGTGACATGGAGAATGCCAACAAACCTGCTTCATCATGGCCCCTAAAACAGGGCCCAAAAAAGTGGTCAAAACATGGCTGCGAGAAAGGGACCTTGACAGTAGCAACCGGACTTGGGACGCACAAAGAGAAAAAGGTATGAGTTGACATACATGTTCAAGCTGCAGGGTCGCAAATCTGCTTGCACAACATGTGCGGGCAGCAGCGAAATTCTCCGATGGCTGACCCCATTTTTGGGTCCAAATATGGACCCCAAAATGGGGTCCAGAATTGGATCACATTTTCATTCCTTCTTTTAGGTCTTTGCTTGGGCCCCGTTTTGGGATCCAGATTTGGACCCAAAAGTGGGGTCAGCCATCGGAGAATTTTGCTGCTGCCCGCAGAGGTTTTGCAAGCAGATTTGCGACGCACTAGCATGAGCGTAAGTGTTAATACATGCTTTTTCTCTCTCTGCGTCCCACTTTGTTTCTTGTACAGTCGAGGTCCCTTTCTGGCCGCCATGTTTCTACTGGTTTTTTGGATCCTGTTTTGGGAGCCATGATGAAGCAGGTTTGTTGGCATTCGAGGCGCTCCAAGGCTTACCGAGGCCTGCCCGAGGCACGCATGGCAGCCTCAAGGTTGCTGCGCATGTGTTGGTCAAGCCGTGGTTTGCCGCGCCTCCTCTTTGCACCTTTCACTGCTTCGTCAGAAAAGTGAAAAAATGCCCATAGAAGATATACATCTTGCGCTGGCTCCCAATCCAAGAGTTTTACTTGGTTCCTGTGCGCCTTCTAGTGCAGTTTCGGTTGCAGGCGGTTGGTGGGTTGCTGCAGTAGGTTTTGTTGTTGTCTTGCAGCGATATCGCTCATGTGGCTCTTGGGCGTGTCCTGGTGGGTTAGTTAGTGGCTGGACATGGTGTTGGGGGTCGCATTTGGGGGGACCTTGCGGGTTGGATCTGAAGTCTCAAAGTCTTGTGATTGAAAGCTTCTCTGTCGGGAGTAGGGCGGTACTTAGTACCATGGGGGAAGGTTTTGGCGGCAGCAGGTTCAAAGTCCTTTATGGCCCTAGTTTCTAGGGTCACAAAGGAAACAACATGTGTGGAGGAATCTATTGCAGGTTCTGGCACGCGAGCTGAACCACTTGAAGCAGCAGCACAAAGCGTTGCGACAGGCATCTCAACTGTGTTGCTTTGGCTTGCAGATGCAATTTGTCACTGTTTTCTGATGTTGGCCCTCTTGAAACCATCGCGGAGAACAAGAAAGAACAGAAGTCGGCAGCAAAGCGCCGCCAGCGGTTGCTAAAAGCAGCCCAACAGCCGCCAAGCTAGGATGTGCGTTTTCCCACAGCGCGGAGCGTATAGTTGATGAACTTGGCCTACTATACCCTGAAAACCGTGGAAATTTGCGGAAAAACATGGCCAGCGTATAGCGTATAGTTGGTTCAATTCGATAAAAAAAACTATACTATAAAAAATCTTTCTTAGAATGTAAGCTGACCGGCCAAAATGGATCTCACGCCACAGCGCGGAGCGTTTAGTAGGGTACTAAACCGTCTGGCCCGCAACACCAAAATTGTGTTCTCGCCACAGCGCGGTGGGTTTAGTTGGGCTCTTGGTTTGTACTCTTAAAAGTTGAAGCGCGGCAGGTGCAGCGCTTGAGAACTCCGTGCGGCCATCGTAAAGGTTGAAGCGCTGCAGGCGCAGCGCTTGAGAACCCAGTACGGCCATCTTTCCTTGCAGGCCCCCACAAGGGCCAACCACAAACTGAACCCCTGCGACCCCATTGTCAATGTTGAGGGTGTGTTGATGCGCAACTAAGAAGTGAATTCCAATTTGAGGATGTGACCTGAGGCAAAATTTCTTTTTGATGGCTATCAGTTCAAAAGGTGAAACTGCAACATTTAAGCTTCCGTCCAACATTGAAGATGGGGCGCGGGGATTTAAACATGCGTCAAATCCTCATCTTGGATTTGCAACTGCAAGTCTGGAGTCTGGAAGCGCAAACATCGACGATTCCCCTTTGCAGGAGGCACTCTTGGGAATGCCGATGTCGGGATTCTCCACAGGAACTGTAAATCTGAACACCCCAAGCCGCTTTTGAAGCATCCAAAAATCTCCGAGCGTCACACCGGCTTTCGGTGTGTGTAGATAGTCCAATCTTCCAGTGAAGAAAAAGGGGAGCTACAGCAATCATAGCTGAGAGTCAAAGATCGCGTTTATCTTTCGTCTTGGTGGAGGCTTCAGGTTGGGCTTGCCACTGTGATGGGCGCTGTCCTTCTGCTGCAAGAGCGCTGTTGATTTCCAACCACATTGATGAGAAAGAGTTCACTACTGCAATTTTTTCAGCTATGGACGGGGCAAGCATCGAAAGATAGCTTTGTTGGGTTCCTCTGCAAATGAAGGAAATCTTTCATCTGGGCCCCAATGAAGGAGATCTACCTACAGGGCAGTGTGTGCTTGGCACCATCGGCTTCCGCCTTTCCACTGCTCTATGTGGAGGCGTCAAATAAAAGTATCCAGCCGTGCTTCAACCTTTAAGATGGCCGTACGGGGTTCTCAAGTGCTGCGCCCGTCACGCAAAAAAATGAATTTCTAAAATAATCGTGCAAACAAAGAGCCCAACTAAACCCACCGCGCTGTGGCGAGAACACAATTTTGGTGTTGCGGGCCAGACGGTTTAGTACCCTACTAAACGCTCCGCGCTGTGGCGTGAGATCCATTTTGGCCGGTCAGCTCACATTCTAAGAAAGATGTTTTTTAGTATAGTTTTTTATCGAATTGAACCAACTATACGCTTTGCGCTGGCCATGTTTTTCCGCAAATTTCCACGGTTTTCAGGGTATAGTAGGCCAAGTTCAACTATACGCTCCGCGCTGTGGGAAAACGCACATCCTAGCTTGGCGACTGTTGGGCTGCTTTTAGCAACCGCTGGCGGCGCTTTGCTGCCGACTTCTGTTCTTTCCTGTTCTCCGCGATGGTCTCAAGAGGGCCAACATCAGAAAACAGTGACATGGAGAATGCCAACAAACTTGCTTCATCATGGCCCCTAAAACAGGGTCCAAAAAAGTGGTCAAAACATGGCTGCGATAAAGGAACCTTGACAGTATAGGTGTTTATCAGCATCAAGCAAGCTTCCAGGCAGACTTCGAGGCAGCCCTCGAGACAGGCCTCCAAGGCTTCGAGGATTGGTTATAGCATGATGCAAGCCTCCAGACAGGTTTCGAGGCAGGCCTCGAGGCAGGCTTCCAGACCCTCGAGTATGTTTTTGAGCATGAAGCAAGCCTCGAGGCAGGCTTCGAGGCAGGTCTCCAAGCCTCGAGGATGTGCTTTTAAGGATGAAAGCAAGCCTCGAAGCAGGCTTCAAAGCAGACCTTGAGGCAGGCCTCGATGCATCCAGGGCCTCAAAGATATATTTAGCATGAAGCAAGCCTTGACTACCGAATGCAAGCAACCAAAACAAATCCATGCAGGCAGAAGTCGAGAGAGTCAGTAGCCCCAAACGAACGCCAAAAAGACATTCAGCAGCCAAAGACTTTAGTGTCTGGAAACAAACCTGCTTCATCATGGCCCCCAAAACAAGATCCTGTGTTTTTTTTTTGCTTTCTGTTCTTTGTGTCTCGGTTGCACTCGAAATGTGACAAGGGATCTGGACTATGTATACTTTACCAGTTTACTTTTGCGGCCATTACAGCTTCGGCCCCTGTACGAGTCTATTGATTACTATCACAGAACAAACCATGAACCCCTAAATAGGGCCTATATTTCGATTCCAAAAATGGCCCCATCACGGCAAAGACAATGTAGCCAATCGGAAATAGTGAAGGATATTCTCGAAGAGCATGCAAAGGTCGGTGGAGCCTTCACAGGATGGCTGCAGGCGAAATGTTTCATTCCAGCTCCTCATTACAATCATAACATCTGGGCCAGTCCAAGTCCCCTGCAACCCCTGCAGTCAGCGTTAAAGTGACAAAAGCAAGGTGGGCCAGAGAACCCAAAAGCATGACGGCACACAGCACGCCTTTAATCTTGTGGTGTGGGCAGCTGTGCTCTGCACGAAATCGACGTAAGATCTGTACTGAAGCATCGTGCGCACTGACGGTATCAGGGGCCACAATTCACCACAGCATGCTGTGTCAGCTACGTCTACATTCTTCTATTCGCTTTTTCTGCTAATGTAATTAATTCCGTCCCATCTTATCTATTTCTGCGTTCTCATTTCGTTTGCTAGAGACCCCTAGAAAAATGTGACCACACCCAATCCCCTGCGACCCCTGCGGTCAATGTTGAAATTTGTCAATGTTTGAATACCGATCGAACAGACATCAATAGACATGAAAGGCTTTCATTCTGGGAGGTCTCCTCGATAGACATCAAACATTTATTCTGAAAAGTCCGCGGCATGTCAACATTGACTGCAGGGGTTCAAGGGGATCCCCTGCGGCTCTCTTTCAACTAAGCAGCTGCACCTGCCAACAAACAGTACTGGGCCTTCCACAAACGCGCGTCGTACTACGCAATCATGAAGAGACATGCAAACTCAGATGTATAGACATATATATATATATATTCGCCGCGCTAATCGTCGGGTTACGCCACGTCGAGAAATAAAATCAAATCAGTCTCAAACAACAGTCCATCACAAATGAAACCATCGACTGAACAGGTCCGAGTTGCCAAAGAAAAATTGCACAACGTGAAACCACCGTACTGAAAATCAAAATCAAGCAACCAACACTCAGATGTATTCCCTCGGGCTGCTTCCTTTCGAGGATCGAAGCAAAGATGCGGAACATCCATTCGGCAGGTGAGTTGTTACACACTCCTTAGATGTTTTGGACTTCCATGACCACCGTTCTGCTGTCAAAATGAACCAAAACCTTTTGTGGTATCTTGAATGTTTAAGCACCTTAGCCCAACGTTAAATTCATCCCTCATCGCCAGTTCTGCTTGCCAAAAACGGCCCACTTCTTCCACAAAAATTTGAGGCTCACGCCAAAAGCTGCATCGCAACCCTGGCGTCCATTCGGCAGGTGAGTTGTTACACGCTCCTTAGATGTATTGGACTTCCATGACCACCGTTCTGCTGTCAAAATGAAGAAAAAACTGTTGTGGCATCTGGAACATTTAAGCACCTTAGCCCAACGTTAAATTCATCCCTCATCGCCAGTTCTGCTTGCCAAAAACGGCCCACTTCTTCCACAAAAATTTGAGGCTCACGCCAAAAGCTGCATCGCAACCCTGGCGTCCATTCGGCAGGTGAGTTGGTACACACTCCTTAGATGTTTTGGACTTCCATGACCACCGTTCTGCTGTCAAAATGAACCAAAACCTTTTGTGGTATCTTGAACGTTTAAGCACCTTAGCCCAACGTTAAATTCATCCCTCATCGCCAGTTCTGCTTGCCAAAAACGGCCCACTTCTTCCACAAAAATTTGAGGCTCACGCCAAAAGCTGCATCGCAACCCTTGCGTCCATTCGGCAGGTGAGTTGTTACACACTCCTTAGATGTTTTGGACTTCCATGACCACCGTTCTGCTGTCAAAATGAACCAAAACCTGTTGTGGTATCTTGAACGTTTAAGCATCTTAGCCCAACGTTAAATTCATCCCTCATCGCCAGTTCTGCTTGCCAGAAACAACAAGAACAGATCAGGCTAGACATTATCGCAGCTGCAGCAACAGGAACTTGTTTTGGTAGAAGAAACAACTCTATACGCACTACGTTGCTACGCAAGGGCCTGCCTCATACCACAACCTCATACCAGGACCCCGAAGCGAATGTTACAACCTGTCGCCGGGAAAAAAAAAAGGTCCAGCTTTCAACTGCTGCACTCATCTGGGGGCCTGCCACCGCAAAAATGCACATTTTCACCTGGGAGTCTGCCACCGCAAAAAAAAAGGTTAAGAAGGTTCAGCTTTCAACTGACGCACTCATCTGGGAACCTGCCACCGCAAAAAACCACAGAAGGTGTAGCTTGCAAGTGTCGCATTTTCATCTGGGAGCCTGCCACCGCAAAAACGTCAAGAATATCCAGCTTGGAGCTGTCACATTTTCACCTGGGAGCCTGCCACCGCAAAAAAAAGGTAAAGAAGGTTTTGTTTTCAACTTCCACACTCATCTAGGGGCCTGCCACCGCAAAACCGTCAAGAATAGGCAGCTTGCAGCTGTCACATTTTCACCTGGGAGCCTGCCACCGAAAAAAAAGTAAAGAAGGTTTTGTTTTCAACTGCCACACTCATCTGGGAGCCTGCCACCGCAAAAACGTCAAGAATAGGCAGCTTGCAGCTGTCACATTTTCACCTGGGAGCCTGCCACCGCCAAAAAAAAAAGCAAAGAAGGTTCAGCTTTCAACCGCCACACTTATCTGGGAGCCTGCCACCGCAAAAACGTCAAGAATATCCAGCTTGCAGCTGTCACATTTTCACCTGGGAGCCTGCCACCGCAAAAAAAGGTAAAGAAGGTTTAGTTTTAAACTGCCACGCTCATCTGGGAGCCTGCCACCGCAAAAACGTCAAGCGTATCCAGCTTGCAGCTGTCACATTTTCGCTTGGGAGCCTGCCACCGCAAAAGAAAGGTCAAGAAGGTTCAGCTGGGAGCCTGCCACCGCAAAAAATCAAGAATATCCAGCTTGCAGCTGTCACATTTTCACTTGGGAGCCTGCCACCGCAAAAAAAAAAGGTCAAGAAATTTCAGTTTGCAACTGTCACGCTCATCTGGGCGCCTGCCACCCGAAAAAGGGAACAAATGCGCAGCTTGCAAGTGTCGCATTCTCATCTGGGAGCCTGCCACCGCCTAAACGTCAAGAATATCCAGTTTGCAGCTGTCACATTTTCGCCTGGGGGCCTGCCACCGCCCAAAAAAAAAGTAAAGAAGGTTAGCTTTCAACTTTCAACTACCACAGTCATCTGGGAGTCTGCCACCACAAAAAATGAACAAATGTGCAGCTTGCAAGTGTATCATCTGGGGGCCTGCCATCAAAAAAATGTCAAATCCAGATTGCAAAACAGAAGGTGGGATAGATTAGAACTTTTTTTTCACACAAAGGAAGATTGATATGATTAAAAAAAAAACCTTATTCTATCCCACCTCGACAAAAGTTCATCTACCAGATTTCAGGAAACTGGGAATTTTTTGTTGGTTTACTTCCAGGTGAGAATGCGACAGCTGCAAGTTGATTTTTCCTGTTATTTTTTTTCCGGTGGCAGGCGCCCAGGTGAAAATGTGACAGAAAAAAAACTGTTGCAAACTAGAAGTATTGACGTGTTGCGGTGGCAGGATCCAGGTTGCGGGCGCAGTTGAAAATGAACCTTTTTAGATTTTTTTGCTGTGGTGCAGGATCCCAGGTGCAAAATGGACAGCTCGCAAAGGATATTTTTGACGTTTTTGCGGTAGAGGCTTTGCAAATATGTTGAGAATCACAAATAAGGATCTTTTATGCTCGCGTGCCGTTGCAGTCTACTTACCGCGAAACAACGAGTTACACCTTACTACAACGTCTCCCCGTCAAAAACGTCGTAAACAACCAGCAAAACCGAAATCACATGGTTGCTTCCCCTGAAGCAAAACAAAGATGTCACATGTTGTGACTGCTTCTTACAAACAAAACAAACGAACTCACTCAAACTGATTTGTTTTGAGTTGGTTGGTTTGAAAAAAATGTTCTCGTGGTGAATAAGCCATGAAACAAAAAAACGAATTCCGCTCATCCGGTGGTGACATTTCATGTCATGTTGAAAATGACGTAAATTACTCATTTTCAGACAAACCTATATTATATATATAAGTTACCGGCTAAGACGCCAAGTCTAGAAGTCATCCTTCCAAGTTACGCGCAGAAAAAAACGCATGTGAAAATAAAACCAAAAATAGCATGTGACATGCGGACATGTGAAAAACTGCCGTCGACAAGTTGAAGCTGAAACACACTTGCACATTCAGTTTTCTTTTTCCTGTCAAAGCATGGGGAAAATCTTAAATTGTTCCAAGCTGGATCACACTGGCACGGTGACACAAAACCCACTTGAATCCAAAAATTTCTTGAGAAAAAGAAATGAGTGACCCCGTTTGCATTACACATGTTAAATGACAAGCAACATTCATTGATCGTTGCACGTTTGTTTAAACTGACAGTTGGTGCATTCATGTTTGTGAATCAGCTCACAAGGTTGGAACATCTCCAACTGAACATTTGACATTTAAAATACAAGACGGAAACGCGATAG
>CAMXCT020003586.1:0-60435 GCA_947184155.2 Cladocopium goreaui | reverse complement strand
ACTATCTCTTTCTTTGACTAACTCTTTCCCTCACTAACTCTTTCTTTGACTAACTCTTTCCCTGACTAACTCTTTCTTTGACTAACTCTTTCCCTGACTAACTGTTTCTTTGACTAACTCTTTCTTTGACTAACTCTTTCCCTGACTAACTGTTTCTTTGAGTAACTCTTTCTTTGACTAACTCTTTCCCTCACTAACTCTTTCTTTGACTAACTCTTTCCCTGACTAACTCTTTCTTTGACTAACTCTTTCCCTGACTAACTCTTTCTTTGACTAACTCTTTCCCTGACTAACTCTTTCTTTGACTAACTCTTTCCCTGACACTGTTTCTTTGCTAACTCTTTCTTTGACTAACTCTTTCCCTGACTAACTGTTTCTTTGCTAACTCTTTCTTTGACTAACTCTTTCCCTCACTATCTCTTTCTTTGACTAACTCTTTCCCTGACTAACTCTTTCTTTGACTAACTCTTTCTTTGACTAACTCTTTCCCTCACTAACTCTTTCTTTGACTAACTCTTTCCCTGACTAACTGTTTCTTTGACTAACTCTTTCTTTGACTAACTCTTTCCCTCACTAACTGTTTCTTTGACTAACTCTTTCCCTGACATTCTAAAAGTCCGTAACACGGAAGTTTCTCCCCCTAAACTTCTTTTGATAATATATATATATATATATGTATAGATATTTATATATATGTACATGTAATGTGTATAATTATATATATATATGTGGGAGCCGATCGCAAATGCAAGTCTAAGAAATATATGAATTATGAAAGGGCGTGTGATTTCAGCATCCGCGATTGTAAATCCCTGCTTTGCGATTAATCGCCGATTGGTTTTGCGATTGAGACAAAACATTTGCTGTATAAGAATCAACTATTGTAAGAGGAAAAATCAATATATTATATTTTAATTCCATGATATCTATGTTACATTTCAGCCTTATACTGTATTCGGGTCTGCCTAGAGACTGTGTTCAATAGTGATAGCCAATAGCAAAGAAGAATCAGAACAACAAGTTCAAAGTTTAACAACCCAGATCAATTCAATTTTCAAAAACTGTCGATGAAATCCGCGATTGGTTCGCGGTTGATCCGTGATTCGTGATTGCTCCGCGATTGCTCCGCGATTGTTAAACCTGCCTGACTAGGCCCTGGCTCACGCCATGTCTCTAAATACTGTGATTGACACCGTTGAGATCCCGGTTGATTCGCGATTGATCGGTGATTGTAGCTGGCCCCAGATACCTTTATTTTGATCAACACCCATGTAGATATAGATATGGATATAGATATATCACCTGAGTTCCTGGAGTTTAGCTGATCCCATTTATAACCGGGCCATAACGGTCTGGCTGTATGGATATGAGTACAATTACATTGATCATATCCATGATTATTAGCATGACTAATGGCCAGTCATGGATTTCCAATATATGATGATGTAGCAGATAATATATTACTGTCATATCTACAAATCGATAATATCTATGTATTAATACAATTATGGATAATATTACAAATCATGGTTCATTAATATTGTAATATTATCAATATATTGATATTTACTCAGTGGCTGCAATCTACCCCTGTTGATTATTGATGATTAGTTGGTCATTTATTGTCATTTATTGTTGTCATTTAGTAGTGGAAAACCATCATACAGTATGGGGATATTATCATTTAATAAGTGATGGTTGATGATAACTATACTGGATGGTATTAAACTAGTTATGATAGTTATAGTTATACTATAGTTATAGTTATGGGTTTTAAGATGTTTTAAGCATCAAACTATAACGAGCCATCGAGCGTGGATATAACTCTGCAGATGCTTGATGATTTGGGATGGTCATAATCCACTGGGAATCCCGTGAAGGGAAGACACAGAGTTTTGAACATTGCTCAGCTGTGGAAAAAATGTTGTTTTTCATGGGAAGTAGTACTCAGTACCAACAAGCAATGTTGGGGTTGATTTTAACATCAGTCGATTGAGGGTCTAGGTGCATGCGTCACTTGGAAGCCAATATTGAGGTATGTTTACTAGTTGGTGCACCCTCAGCGTTGTATGTTTAGCACAATTAACATGCAAAGTCTTCTGACACATATTTGCAAAGGTGCAGATTGGCCAGCGACATTTACACTTTCTACACCATACGTAATGTCAGGTGAACATATATATGTGAACATGCTCCCTGGGATTCCATGGGCTTTTGTCTGTGCAGGCAGGGCAACTATGCAGCTGCAAATTCCTTCCTTGATTCCTTTGCCACGCATCGACAAGCGAAAGGTCCCTCGAAGCATCGCTTTCAGTGGGATCCTCATTGCATATCCTCTGCGTTTATTGACGTTTTTTTAAAAAACTACAGGCAGAGCAGTTCAAACAACTGTGATGGTTGTTCAGAGCTGGATACAGCATGTCTAAATCCCCTGCATCAAAATGAGATCCTCCGTCTTTGGCTTCACACTGGGCGCAGGTTTGCCTGCCTTGAGCTTGCAGTGGGGCCCTTGGGCTGAGATTGGTGCCTCGGCGGACTGTGAACAGTTGGAACCAGGAACATGTTGTAGGAATATGTATGAGGGATTATGAGGGGTTCCTAAGTCATGGGCGTAGCCCCAAATCATCCAGTCGTCATGGATAACAATGACATAGTGACATAGTTTAACGAAACCCATGGTGACTTGGGGTACCCCCATAGGAATATATCTGGATATTCCAACGACACTGCCACCCATATATGTGGAAATCTGCGAGAAACATACGTAAAAGTAATCTGGAAACGCTATGAATCAAATATGACAAAACATGGAAACAAAAATTCAATATATGGAATTCGGAATGTGGGGTGATGATTCAGATTGACAAGCATATATATATATATATATTTGGATATGGGGTGGAACCACCGACCAGACTGTACATGGCTGACATCCCATCGTAATCATGGTCTGTTCTTGAATCGTTGCATGTCTGCCGTTTCAAGAGTAGAACTGCAGTTGTTGGGCAAGCAAGTCAAGGAAAACAGACACACACACAACATTTCATCACATTTCCATATAGTATTTGTTGACCTTCACAGGTACAATACTGTACTTTGCAAAGGTGTGTGCTATACAGTGTCCAAGTTTCTCATGATTTCTACATGTTTCATGATTTCCGTATAGCATCATATAGCCATTTCCGGTTTGTTCGCGTGTTTTTCTCCAAGTGTTATACTGTAAGTGTCGCTCCATCCATTTGAGCAAATTATCACGACCTGGGACATCATCATAGATCATGTTTAGCAGGGTTAATTATACCAGACATGAATAAGCTGCTATAATTTGGTTGGTATAGGTTGGTATGATTCTGGTACAATATGTATATAATCCTTAGGATGAAGGACATCGCGATAATAATAATGATAATGATAATAATACTGTATATATAATAATAATCATCATCATCACCACCATCGCCATCACCATCACCATCACCATCATCATTATCATCCTCATCATCATGATCGTGATCATGATCATGATCACCACCATCCGGTGATATTTTCGTTCCACAGTTCCACTTCAAAACAATCGCCATTTCCTCCACCAGGCATGGCCGCTCGGAGCGGTGTGGGTGGTCCTGGTTTCTGGGCGCCGAAGATTTGCCCTGCAGATGCCTTGCAGGTGGGGAGCCTGCTTCACATGACACGCCTGCGCTGAAGTTAGAGCACTCGGCGATTGGGCTGACTGGCTGAGTACAGAAAAAGGATGAAAAAGGCATCGTTGTATGGGTTCCATCAAAAACTTCTATGATCTTTTTTGGTGCAGTGTGCAGCCCATTCGGGTAAAAATGAGAGGCTCTGGGATCCGTTCTGGCGGCTTCCTCCAAAACCAGTGAAGTTCCCAGATGGAGAGTGGGATTCGTCAGTTCTGGTATCATCGAAGCCCAGGGCCCCATCCAATCCACTAGGGCCCCATGTTCAACTGGTGTAGAGGTCATGGTTGATGTTTGGGAAGATACGAGAGTACGAGATCTAAATTAGCATGGTTTTGCCGATGACTTGTGCCAGTGCAGTGACCCTAAGCCGAGGTCCTTCCGTGATGAGCATTACACATGTCAACTGGTGAATGGCCTCAGCTGCAATCTATAGTATCTATAGCTGACGTGTGTTGTTGTGCTAGGTTTGTAAAGGTTGAGTCGTCTAGATTATTGTTTCAGGATTCGCAGTAGATGTTGGTTGATCTTATATGATCTTAAAATATCTGATATTTTTTGACCAGCTCTGGACTCATTCCATTAGATATGTGCTGATTCTTGTTGTTTGACATTGTTTTCTGCACTGTCTTTCCTCCTCCATGTCTGCCTCCATTGTTTCATGTTCCCCAACTGTTGGCAATTTCATGCACGCTTCGGCTCTATGGCCCTTATGGCATGTTTAGGCATTTGTTGATTTGTAGTTGACTTCATATGTCTATATATATAATTATATTATATGTGTATTGTATGATATTAATTATATATAATTAGATATTATATATATATTATAATATCATAGGTTGTTTTACGATTCTGGCCATGCTGTTGCATAATGTTGCGTTTGTCCATGTTTTGACAAAAGGAACATATTTGGACACCATCTACCTCGAAAGCCCCACATATTGAACAACATGGAGGCATAACAAGCCGTGGATCTCCGTCAGGTCCGTCTTGCTCAAGAGGATGCCATCCATGCCGCCCAGTTGGTCGAACTTCAAGAGCCATTGGGAAGCTCCAGGCCTGGCTCAGTTCGTTCCAGCCCGGGCCAGGTTTGAAGATACTGAAGCTGAAAGAAATTCCGATGTTCTTTGTTTATACCATGTTTATACATGTTTATACCATGTTTGTACCCTCAAGACCTGATTAGACCTGTAGAAAGCTCATGAAAGCTCCAATTTCTCTCCGATTTCAACCCCTGGCCACATGCGCTGCCAGTCGTGCCACAAGAGCCCGACAGAGAGCTGCCAACTTAGACGATGTGCACAGGGATGTTTTTGCTAGCGGGGGGAAACCGGACAAGATTTTCATCGCTTTTGCTTGTGGGGATGGGGGTTGGGTGGGCTATTAACGGTCATGTTCACATGCACACTATCTTCATGCTACGTTACCAAGATCTTCTCTTGCACTTGCCAACTATCTTCATGCTACGTTAACAAGATCTTCTCTTGCACTTGCTAAGTATATTCATGCTACGTTAACACATCTTATCTTGCATTTGCTAACTATATTCAGGCTACGTTAACAATATATTCTGTAGCACTTGCTAACTATCTTCATGCTACGTTCACAACATCCCCTCTTGCACTTACTAACTATCTTCATACTTGCAAGAAATGCCGCCCAAATATGTGAAGCCCACATCATCGCTATCACCCTCCGGTCTCCAAGCCAAATACAAAATATGGTTCAACCAAGCTGTAACAACTCCATGCCAACAAGTCCGATCCAATAAAAATGCAATCTGCAACGGCTTGTCCATGAACCTACTCAACAAAATTATGTATTCGTGAGATCTCTTCTAGCCAGGTGACAGCAGCGATCTACGAGACAGCGTGCAAAAACCTAAGGCAAAATCAAAGAATGCTGTGAAACTTATCACATATCTGTTGCATCGTCCCCATGAAGATTGGTTGGAATTCCAGCCAACTCAAACAAAGACACTGTACGTATTCAAAGGCAGGCAAATAAACTATACCATCTGTCCAAACCTGTGGGATCAACTTCATTTACTGAAGCCACTGGCCTTCCAAGGTCTCATTATCAAGGAAATGCCCGGTAAGAATGGCATGTACGACACAGAATAATGTTTTCATGGACGCCATTCAGGGACCACTTTCTGAAAGGGCCCATGGGCAAGGCCATAGAAATGCCTCTTAAAATGCGCCACTGAACGGATACGATCGTAGATATCGTAGATCGGATGATATCGGATGTATGGACATGATATGAAAAGTTGATAAAGGTTGCAAGAAGCAACCAAGGCAACCAATGCAAAGCACCACTGAAGGCACAATGTAGAAATGATGTAGGAGATGAATTCACTGACAAAGCTCACTACGCTGTCGCGCTTGTGAGCACCGCAGATTGATACGGAGATTGGGCAAGTGCATGATGCTTCACAAAGATATGGATCATTGTTTTTCTATCGCGAGCACGCCCTCCACCCCTGAATAACAAACAAACAAACTAAACTAAACAACAACAAAACAAATCATCAAATCCGCAAAACGATCGCGAAGATTGCCACGGCACCACGCTACAAGTTTTCCAGCGCACTCCCTTCGTCAGGCAGCCACCTTCTGTGTTAGTATCTCTATCTATTGCGTTTCGCCCACTAACTGCTACGCTACAGAGATAATATACAAGGTGTAGGGCCAACAGGATTCCTGCCAGGGCTATGCTTGAGGTATAGTGCTGTCGGCACGGCAATTCGAACTACGTAGTAAAGAGCAAACTGAAACATGAATTTCACATACATCCAGAGTAGACACAGGGGCTTGAAATGACCCCTTGTATCAAATTCACGCAGTATGATATCCCTAGGATTTTGATTCTCACAAAATTATGCACAGTTTATATTGGATTCGCAGCAACAATCAATCCATTCTTGTTGGATTTTGTGATTCTGGCCAAGGGAAGATCGGAAGAGCCGATTTGCAGTGAGTGGAGGATCTGCAAAAATGAGGTATGTATCTTAACAAACAAAAACGGGGTAGTTGTACTAAACAACCAGGGGCAAAAGCAATCAAACTGGCTCAACTTGGGCGAACTACAAGGAAATGGCCGACATCATTCAACGATGGGTTGTGTATGAGGAACGACGGAAAAACAGTCCTACAACTGCAGTATAGTTGACCCATTCTCTGCTTGGTGGTTTTTAGATAATATGTTCTTGTACAATCAATCCTAATTCTTTGAGGTTTATGATCCCACTTGACAAATATGTTTTGGATGAGTTGCTCATGAGTTGCTCAAACACCAAGCGGTCCAGCACTTTGGGATATGGTAGGAGACCCCTCAAGGGCACTTCGACCTGGCATTGGAATGGTTGGCATGGGCGGCATGCCCTTGAGTCTTGGACTCAACATGTCCTTTGGCCAGGACCCCAGCTCTTCATTTATGCAGTAGGGCAAATTTCAACCATTTGCATTGTCAACATATGTATGTTTGTCTGCACACCGAATGTTTGTTGATGTCACTGATAGGAAAAAGAAAAGTTGACATAATTTGATGGGGCATTGAAAGCCAAAATATGGGCACACCTTAATTCCTAGTGTGTAAACATCAACTAATTGCCTTTAAAAAAGGCTGTAAATCCACACATTTGTCCCATCCCTACACATTCCCAAGGCATCCAGAAGATTGTTGTCCTAATGTTGTAAACCTAGGACCAAACAATATGTGTTGGCTATGGTTTAGAAATCCCCCAACTGGTTAAAGATTCACAGCGATTCGGACTAGTCATTGGGTTCACTACATTTATAGGTTATATATACCACATATCATACCATTTATAGGTTATATATACCATTTATAGGTTATATATACCACTACATTTATAGTTATGGGAAGTCTTCTGAATTGGTATCTCCAATCATCTTACGGGCAGTTGTTGTTTCCCCATACTCTGTAACTTAAATCGGAAAACATTAGATGTATGACTACACAATACAGACGTGATCTACAAGTGGGTGTCTGAAAATGGGATACTGTCAAATCCAATGGTTTAATCACGAGTTTCCATATTATTGCTATTATTGATGATTTTCTTGTTGGTATATTTTCCTTTTTATACATACCTTATCTAATTTCAAGAGCCATCTCAAGGATTATATGTTCCATCTCAGGCATTACTCTTGAAATTAGATAATACATACCATTAAAATACCATTATATACCATTTATATACCACTTATAGTTATTTGTTCCATTTATATACCATTATATACCCATTCACCGCTACGGTCATTTTCCACGCCAAGGCCGGGAGATGCCAAGCAGGGAAGGCCCGAAAGGCCAGAAAGGCGAGAAGATAACCACCGACGTCGACGGATTTGTTCTTTCGGAGTCGAACATGGTCCATTTACCCTCTGGTAAACTAACATACAGAAAGCTATTGAACATGGCCATTTATAGTGGGTTTTCCCATTAAAAATGGTGATTTTCCATAGTTTTTTTGTATGTTTACCAGAGGGTATGTCCATTCTATGGTCCAAAATGCTACGGAGATATGTTTCAATTTTCAATTCTGTGTTTTGTATTTTTGTTGATTCGCAAATTTTCATAGAAACAGATTGAGTGCTGTTTTTTTCAGGCGTTGAGCACTGAACATTTGGATGGTGAAGGTCTGAGAAATTGCTAAGCCGTAAGCATTGGGATATTCAGTATTCACCAGGTCCAGGTCTCATCGCTAAATGGACGGCACTGTCACTAGGATATCCATGCGTCTACAATCCCCGTATATTCCGGTAGAAAGTAGAACAACCGATGCCTTCTGTGCTGGTCCAATTTTCTAGACGGCCAAAATCACCGGGTTTTACCAAAAAATCGCAAAGGCATGATGGTTGGTACAGATATGGTACAAGGTGGTGCCCCCCCAGTTACAAGTTGGTTATAAAGCCATTACCTATAGTTACAAGTGTCACAAACCATAGTTCTTAGAGTGATAAACCAACTTAGCTAACTATGGGGCACCACCTTGTAGGTGTTAATTGCGGCTGGTTGCAGACTTGGAATTTGATCACAACTTGCCCAGATGCTGCTGCTGCATGCCGATTGATCAGCCATCTTTTGCTGACGTCTGGCTGTGTCTGGAAATGGAGTATACCTCCAATTTCCTCTAATTATAATCAATTATAGCAATATATATATATATATGATATATATATATATAATTATATATATACAGGGAAACTGATGATAGACGCTTGGATTTTGGGATACACGATTTTCAGACAAACCCCAACGTTCCAACTTTGCATCAGGCAAAGATGCCGCATCAAGTGAGTCTCCCTGCGAGTCCTCAGATGAGCCACCAGCGGCAAAGGGACTGTGAGAGCCGGTGAGAGCCGACCGGAACAAGGCCACAGAGAAGTTCCATCGATCAACATGTACCACAGGTGAGGCACGAAATGCTATGATGTGGGTGGACACAGCATAGTTTAGATTGAACCCCTACCTCAAATGCATGATGCTAGTAGTTGGGTTTGTAAACCGCCTTTGAGATCTTTTGAGAGATTTTGAGAGCATGAAGTCATGTTCCACAAGACCACCAAAAGAAAACACAGAACGCCAGATCGATAGCTCTAAGACTCTGTGCCAAGTGAAGCAAAAAGACATGCCTCTTCTTGGGAATTGATTTGCTCCAATGTACAGTACAAATTTAGTCATTTTGTTTACCCCAAATTTACCCGCAGAAGCCTTTGCTATATCTACAGTATTTAATAAGCTAACCACATTGCTACGCCACGCTTCCCCATGTGTCCATGACACGGGTTGCTTTCAACAAGTGCAGACTTTGTCCAATCAATTGCAGGGCACACATGCGTTCATAAGGCAGACTCGTTCACTTGAATTTGGAGGTACCAGGACTTTACAATCGACTTTCATGAGAAATGGTGCCTCAGATTTTGCTCAGACCAGAGACTCAAAAGTCGCAGAGTACTGAGTAAAACTCTTAAGGGTCGAACTCTTGACTCTCATGGTCCAGAGCTGAGACTTCTGCATATCCGCTTGGTGCAGATCTGGTGGTTTCTGGTGATTTGAAAATTATTATATATATAATTATATACGTATATATAATACATATGACTATATACTATATAATATATGCAATCTGCATCTGCATCAATCCAATGGATTGAAAGATCAATCTCCAAGTGACCCCGAAAAGCAATGGCAACTGACCCCTGAGGCGCAAACAGCACTGCAGGCGATGAAACAACAACGAAGGCAGATTGCAAGAGAGGCGCCTTGCACACTTTACGTGGTGATACAGATGCCTGGTTGCGACTGGGCTGAGTTAGTTTGGAAGCGTTAAGCATCATGTTATAGTACAGTTGCGGAGAGTTGCGGGATTTTCTACATGTGGTTGTGGTTGTTGTGGTTATTACGATGACCTCTTCAGTCTTGGGGTGTTTGACTTGGTGTTCCTTGACCTGATAGCCAGATATGGTTAGCGAGTAGGGGATGAAGGCATTATATAGACACATTGGTCATTTAAGACAGAGTTACTTGATTTTGGATGTGCATCCAAGTGAGTAAGTGCATGGTTTACAAATGGTTCAAGACAAATATAAACCATATTTCACAGGTGATATTCCAATGTATTCCATGAATAGCTGGGTTTGAATATGTGTTTTATTATATAATTTTATTAATGTGTGTTCATATGTTATTATATTTTATTATACACTTATATAAGATTTCCCCATGCAGCGCGGCCCCGCAGGCTCGTCGGATTAGGGCCACCAAGCTGTTTGCAGAGCAGCAGAGGTCGTTTGTCGCTGGATTAGTTGAAGGGAAACCTACAGGAAACCATGGTTTTCTGGTAACTTCTTACATATAGCTATGGAATGCTATGGAAGCCATGGCCCAAAGTTCGATGATTGACCAGAACAGGTGAGTTTCCATGGCTATGTAACGAATTATCCGAGGGTAATCTAAGGTAAGTTCAAAGGAAGATCAATAGTTGATCGTTTAGAAATAACATGAAATAACATGCTTGATTCCTCCTTTCCTGTGTTGTTTCGCGACGCTAAGAAACAAAGCCAGTAAAACATTAGAGTTTTCAGGGACAGAATGTGATCTCACCAGCACATCCAAATTAAGTACATGTCTCGATTGTTTAATCACACATAATGGAAACTCTATAGTACTGACGCTTTCATATTTGTTGATCATCCAATAAAGTATGGGAATAGGTTTATTATTGGGCATATTGGGCGGCGTGGTATTTTGTGATCAATCATTGCCCAAAGGGGGCAGCCAAACGCATCCCAAAATTGTCTACAGTTTGTATTGCTGATGCGCCCACACAGATACTAGGTTACTAGGCTATCTCTAAGAGTCCTGGACACAACAGTTGAAACTGGGGTTGATACTCGGCTCGTCTCACCCGTCCTTACGCCTCACGCTCCGTTCCGCGGTTCGCTCCTCACGTCACTCCCCTGTCACTACGCGGCAGGGGGAACCTAGGGGGCTCGCCGGCTTCGCCGGTTCCCCCCACCCTGCGGGGCGTAAGGAGAGAGGAACAGACGTGAAGGAACGGTGAATGTGGGGTGGCAAGGAACGGCCAACACACGGACCGAGCGGATGGACGAACGACCCCAATCCAAGGATGGTCACACGTTCATAGGTGAACCATGGAACATGAACCAGTCACTGGCTTGCGTTCGGGGAACATCTGTAGCAAACAATGAATTTAGCTGCCAAATCTGAGAATTTTCAGTGGTTTTGGGCTTCCAATAGATCCCAGAAGTTGATGATAAATTATAGGACATTTTGCAGGAAAACCCTATATTAAAGAGAAGAATCCATTGGTTTCTGTTGATCTCCCCTAAAAATGTCCATTTTCACCAAGTCCTTTGCTCACATGAGGCCATGGTGGGTTCCTCTGCGGCCGGGCCTCTCGGAGTGTGCCAGAAAACATGGCTACTCAGACTTTGCCTGACGCTCCAAGCACCCAGGAAAATGATGCAACATGGGGGTTCATTCATATCCTTGTTTTTTCTTGGGACTTATGCGGTTTTACACGTACTTGGAGGGTCTAAGGATACACTACCTATGAGCCTCAATCAGAACTCAAAGAATGATGAACATGGTTCTTTGATATCCCAAAGATTTTCGGATTTTTCCTAATGTTTATCGGTACTTCAAGGGTATTGACATGATTGACATGCATCTACTCAAAGAAATTGAGACCGGCAGGAGTTTGCATTCTTCATGAAAATGTTGGAAAATTCTTAAATCACAGGTTTTGCCGGTAAATCTACACATTTTATCACATTTTCAGGTTACCAAGATGACATACCCACATCATATGGTGCTCAGGCCACCTGCCGAACTCGAAGCCAGACAGGTGCAGAGCAGAATGGTGCCATTAGAATTATATACATGTGTTGAACATGCCGCATGTTCAAATCCATGGGCGGGAAGATATTATTTGATTGTCACATCCAGTTATATTACCAGCATTTAACTGGAACCTGGACTGGATCGGCAGCAATGATTCGGAACTGGGTTGAATCACTGGGACGTAAAGTGATGGAGTGATGGTTAGTACAAGTAAGAGGTAGCTATCCCAAAATAGTATAAAATAGTGACACCATTTCAGCTCATATCAGTACTATATGTGGTTTTGTCATCCTCAGATGTCGGGACGACTTATAGAAACCACAGATTTTTCTTGTGATGTTGTTCGTGATGCGTCAAATGTAGATATTGTCGTTCTTAGCAACCCTGGTTGTGTTCCTGGAGAATGTATGAATTTACGGTCCACTCAGCGGTGAAATTTGAGAGGTTTCCAACGTGGACTGCCACCGCGTCTTGGGGGCTCCTAGGGGGGCATCCACCGATCAACTTAAGGTGGGCCGCCAGAACGCTCATGACACAGGGTAAATTGAGGATTTAGCCCAGCCAAATTTAGGATTTCACATGATTCAAGGATATGATATGATATATATATATATGTGTATATATATACACTGTGTATATATATATTATATTATATATAAAACCAGACATATGATCTTTGGATGTATTTGAACATGGAGGATCTACCATTTAAATTTAAGTAAATTTTAAGCCAAGTTGGCCTTTTCATAGGATGTGTAGCCAGCAATAAGATGATGGATGTGGTACCCAGAAATTTGATGTTTGAACATGAAGAATGACACTGAATACCCATAGGATCCATGTATGCCATATATGGTAACATTTGCCATTAATATACCCCCAATGTTAGCATATATACCATACATGGATCCTATGGGATATGGTAAATTCTGCATTTGAATCCGTAACTCTTCACTTTGGAAATATCACCTGGATTCGACCGGAAATATCTTTCAGAAATGCTGAGACTGGCTGAGTTTTGCTGGACACTTCAGGAATCCCTCAAGATTGAACAGTTGTTCTTCCGCTCCGATAAGAATCCGTGACAGAACATGTTGTAAAACACGTCATTTCCCCATTTCATCCCACTGAAAATGCCTATTGCGAGGTCAATTGGTAAATGATTCCGTCATTTTGAATGGATGATCAACTATCATGATAATGGATGATTATCATTCATTATCATTTATCATCATTATCATCCATTATTATCTTCCATTATCCAATCCAACCTATAGATAGGAAACACAAACAAAAAGAAAACCCCATGAGTATGGGAAGCTTATGGGAATAGAGCTACGAATTAGCCAGGGAGTCGCCAAAAAAAAAAAAAACGATCCGTGGATTATGAACCAACGATTTTCCAAAGATTTGTTCGTTCGCAGGAAGCATTTTTGGCACGGGCGAAAGAGCACAATGCCAGCGACCTTGATGGTGAGCGCGGACCGTAGATGGTTGGGGAGGCAGATGGGAAGAATTTGTTGAAGATCTCAATTTACCCATCCCGTACCTAGATCCTTCAAATATCTCCAAGAAATGGTAAAACAAAAACTAGAAACATCGGGTAAAAGGGTAAAACACATGATTTTTAAGGGTACTTGGAGGGTCTGTGATGAGGATTTAATGAACAAACATGTTGGATACGATGGGACAATCTTTCTGTCTTAATCCCCGAACTAAATGGAACTTTTTCACTGGGAAAGAAGATACTAAATGATACTAAATGGGGAATGACAGGATAGTTCTGGGCACAATTCCATCCCACGTTCTTCATTTAACACCCCATAAATGGACATAAATGGACCCAACATGACCCACATATATGTGATGTCACCCCCTAAACCATGGTTTCGGGGGGTGTTTAATATGAACGGGGCTTGGCAATACTCATGACAAGACCATCTGCAAATGAGGTTATCGTATGGTTTCGCATGCTGAAACATGAGGGTAACCAATCGGTCCGTTGAGAAGCCCAATCTTCACAGCTAAGGAGCAACTTTGTGGTCGCGCGCATGTGCTACGAGTACTTAGTTGCAGCCTTGATTTTGGGAGGTGTTGCCTGACAACGACGATGGAATTGGGAATGGAAACAACAAACTCCGTGCTCGAATTTTTCAAAGCAACTGAACTATTTCACAGACGTTACACATGACCCCAACTGTTTGGTTGGTTTTCAATCCCCGTGGCAATTTCCACACTAGAAATGGATAATTTGTGCATAGTCTAAGCGAGATCCGTAATGTATTGGAATTTCAAAATTGGAGTCAGGTTAGTCATTTTATTGTTAAGGGGTTGGTCTGAGTATTTTATTGGCCAGGGAAATCCTGATGATTTTTAATATGTTAAAATTCCATTCTAATTTTATTGCCAAACATTGAGTGTTTGGAGCATTTTATTGCAGAATGGAACCAGTGCTTTTCCAGGATCTCTTTATATCGATTTTATTGGGCATGTCATTTTAGATCAGCGAGAGACCTCTCTTGGCACTGCAGCCCTTTATACGAACTGCTGACTTGGAATTGCTGACGAACTTGGATTGCTACGAACTGCTGACTTGGAATGTGGCCATGCTACATAAGGTACATGAGAATGCCACCGTATTTTGTTGCTATAGAATGCTATAAAAGAAGAAAAACACTAATAAATATTTGGGCACCTTCACTCTAAAATACTTCTATCTAAAAAGAATGTCCTGACCCCTTTTTAAAGAGGCGTTTCTGAGGGTCTTCGAATTTGGATGAACTTGGATGCCAATTCGGCGTGAATTTGCTGGAAACGCATTTTATAGCAGAACCAGTTCTCATTATTTTTGTGCATTTTAAAGCCTCAGGCCCTATGCACAAAAGCTAGACCGCTCTAAAACTGCTGCACATTATCGCATACCAAAAAAATGGCACCCCAAGTTTTCAATTGTTCCATGGTTTTTCGCCAATTCTACCTGGGATTCTGAGCATGATCCCAACTTTCATTTTGCCTGGCTCCGCACGCATAGCCTTCCAAGGCATCGCCTCATAAAGCCGAGGAAAGCCTTCAGAGCCCCCTCGCAACGGCCTGGTGATGTGGGAGTTTGGTGATTCAAATCACTGGGCCAAGCGGTAGCATGGTACGAAATCACACTTTGTTTTTGAAAATCCATGAATATCCAAAGTTGATGCCATGAGTGGGAAAGCTCTGGAAGAACATCAAACATTCAGGATTTAGGTATTTGAATATCATATAAAATAGATAAATAGCAATTGTACTAAATTATTTATAATATATATATATATATATAATATCGTTCTGCTACATATTGTACTGTATATCATAGGTACCAAGACCATCAAATATCCTAAAGTGCAAATTAAATGATATGGTGTACTGTAATTAAAAAAATATATAACTTTATATAAGAATGTATACCAATATATACCCATACCATAGTGCCATATAGTGTCATATAGTGCCATAACAAAACAATAGAATACCAATTAGCTGGCCATGAATTGGTATCCGATTGCCTTCTGCAGGTCTCGGAAACCATCGACGTCCCGGCTGAGTTGCAACGGCAGAACCATGCTTTGTGCGCTCCTCAGAGCAGCTTGAAAAATGGACAGATACCGATTGACCCTCCATGTGTACCCTGAAAAATGGATAAAAATGGTGGAATCTACCCCATAGATACCACATTGTTTTCTTATTGCTTAAAGGATTTTTACGACTAGGTACCTACCGTTTGACCCTCCAAGCACCTAGACAAATCGGGACTGGCTGTATGATTTCGATTGATTTTCTTGGGTACCTGCAGGGTCTATGTTGGTTGGGGGAATAGTAACAAATGTTTGTAATGAGTTAAGGGAATATATAGCACCTAAAAAAAACAATGGTTTGTATGGGCACAAATGTCGCCTGAGATTAGTGATCAACCGTTCCAAAAAGTGATATCTAGATGAATTAAATCGACCTCGCTGCGACGTTGCTGGAATGATGGGAATTAAGTGTTAAGGGGTAACTATCCCAAAATAGCTTTGTATCAGGGTAGTGAAATATTATAGTTTAGCGAGATACTTGCAGGGAAGAGAAGAAAAGCCGGATGAGCGATGTGTGTGTGTGATGGAAAATCTCCAGAATGATCCATCAGCTGAGTAAATCGCTGGTGAATGTCCCTCACGCGGGCGGGATATCATGGGTTCTACCGCAGTAACATGCAGTTTACTACTACTAGTCACTTGAGAGATTGTCCCAGTGTGGTGACCCAACACGGAGTGTCAAAAGACTCAATAAAATGGCTCTGTTTCAAAGCCTGTTTGGATGTGAGCCATGGCCGAATCTGACTGAAAAGAGAGGAAAGCAATGTGTTTACTAACAGACAAGAAATCAACTTGACGCGCAACGTTCACAAACCAGTCCTGGAATATATACAGGCATCTGACAAAGTCGTACCTGTTTTAGGAAAAATCGTTGTGCCTTGGGGAAGTGTGTTTCGCAAAAGTCGTGCCTTTAGCAAGAACGCATAGGAACTCTGGAGTTTGGATATGTAACCCGTCTTCTTATGAGATCACGTAGCTGATCACTATTAGCATGCAGAATTCCAGGTTGTAGGTATGTTGATTAGTTATAGGTAAGATGGCGTTGAGCTGGTGATTTGATGATTTTGGATGTTCATCCCAGATTATCTTGTTTTTCCCGAATGCGTAGCGAAATGTTCCCGTTTATAGTCTGGGGGTCTGGGGTCGGCGTCGCGTCGTCGGGTCGGCGTCGCGTCGTCGTCGCGGCGTTAATTCCGTGTCTATGGGGGAAGCTGCAAAACCTCTCCTTTTCGAAGGTTTCCAAGCAGGTTGTCATGTCGTTTTGCGTGGCAGGCGTGGCACTTTGTCACATGCCAACCTGTTTGATAACGTGTCGAAAGTGTCAAAATTGGAGGAAGTCTCGCACGAAATGCTCGTTTTGCTGCGCCCACGTGTCTCGTCTCCAGTCTCTGGTTTTCCTGTGGCGTCGCCGTGTCTATGGGGGAAGCTGCAAAACCTCTCCTTTTCGAAGGTTTCCAAGCAGGTTGTCATGTCAGTTTGTAGCACAAAGTGGTACTGGGAAGTAGTTTGTGCAAGCTTTGTAGTACAAAAATTGTACTGGGAAGGGCTTTGTGCAAGCTTTGTAGTACAAAGTATAGTAGTACAAAGTAGTACTGGGAAGTGCTTTGCGCAAGCTTTGTAGCAGAAAGTAATTAAGGGAAGGACTTTATGCAAGCTTTTTAGTACAAAGTAGTGCTGGGAAGTAGTTTGTGCAAGCTTTGTAGTACAAAGTAGTAATGGGAAGTGCTTTGTGCAAGCTTTGTAGTACAAAGTAGTAATGGGAAGTGCTTTGTGCAAGCTTTGTAGTACAAAGTAGTACTGGGAAGTAGTTTGTGCAAACTTAGTAGTACAAAGTAGTACTGGGAAGTGCTTTGCGCAAGCTTTGTAGCACAAAGTGGTACAGGGAAGGACTTTATGCAAGGTTTGTAGTACAAAGTAGTACTGGGAAGTAGTTTGTGCAAGCTTTGTAGTACAAAGTAGTACTGGGAAGTCCTTTGTGCAAGGCTTTGTAGTACAAAGTAGTAATGGGAAGTGCTTTGTGCAAGCTTTGTAGTACAAAGTAGTACTGGGAAGGACTTTGTGCAAGCTTTGTAGTACAAAGTAGTACTGGGAAGTCCTTTGTGCAAGCCTTGTAGTACAAAGTAGTAATGGGAAGTGCTTTGTGCAAGCTTTGTAGTACAAAGTAGTGCTGGGAAGTGCTTACAAGTTTTGTGGTACAAAGTAGTACTGGGAAGGACTTTGTGCAAGCTTTGTAGTACAAAGTAGTACTGGGAAGTAGTTTGTGCAAGCTTTGTAGTACAAAGTGGTACTGGGAAGTGCTTTGTGCAAGCTCTGTAGTACAAAGTAGTACTGGGAAGTGCTTTGTGCAAGCTTTGTACTACAAAGTAGTACTGGGAAGTCCTTTGTGCAAACTTTGTAGTACAAAGTAGTACTGGGAAGTGCTTTGTGCAAGCTTTGTAGTACAAAAAAGTACTGGGAAGGACTTTGTGCAAGCTTTGTAGTACAAAAAAGTACTGGGAAGGACTTTGTGCAAGCTTTGTAGTACAAAGTAGTACTGGGAAGTGCTTTGTGCAAGCTGTGTAGTGCAAAGTAGTACTGGGAAGTCCTTTGTGCAAGCTGTGTAGTACAAAGTAGTACAGGGAAGTGCTTTGTGCAAGCTTTGTATTACAAAGTAGTACTGGGAAGTCCTTTGTGCAAGCTTTGTAGTACAAAGTAGTGCTGGGAAGTAGTTTGTGCAAACTTTGTAGTACAAAGTAGTACTGGGAAGTGCTTTGTGCAAGCTTTGTAGTACAAAGTAGTACTGGGAAGTAGTTTGTGCAAACTTAGTAGTACAAAGTAGTACTGGGAAGGACTTTGCGCAAGCTTTGTAGCACAAAGTAGTACAGGGAAGGGCTTTGTGCAAGCTTTGTAGCACAAAGTAGTACAGGGAAGGACTTTGTGCAAGCTTTGTAGTACAAAATGATGATGCAGAATCCCAGCGTTGACATGCAGGTTGCACACGAGAATGACATTATAAGAGGGTAGAAAAGCAATATTTTCACCAGTCGCGTTCCATTGTGTTTTATGTTTGTTTAATGTCTGAAATGCATGTTTACACTTTTATTGAGGACAGCGTTCCATGCAGAAAAACATTTAGGCATGACTTAGGCATGACTTATTGGATACAGCGTTTACAATGGTAAATGCCATTCAAAAACACGCTAGGCATGACTTAGGCGTGACATTGTCGTTTCCCTGTAGCTGACAACAACAGTATATGAAAAATCATGGACCATATTTCAAAACTGGAACAAACTTGGTTTGGTTTGGTCTGTTTTCTGGCTATTTTGTCATACCTTGGCCCTCCAAATACCCCAGCAAGATGGCAAAAGGTACTAAAATAACTATAAGGTAAAACGCCGTTTTTGTGGCTACTTGGAGGTCTATCTATCTATCTATCTATCTGTCTATCTATTTGTTTATCTATTTCTCTATCTATTTCTCTATCTATTTCTCTATCTATCTATCTATCTATCTATCTATCTATCTATCTATCTATCTATCTATCTATCTAGCTGTCTATCTATCTATCTATCTATCTATTTATCTATCTATCCATCTATCTATCTATCTATCTAGCTATCTATCTATCTAGCTATCTATCTATCTATCTATCTATCTATCTATACATAAACCAGTTATTTTTTGCAGTTTATCTGAGTCTGGCCATGAGTGATTGGGCAAGGCACTTCTCACTTTCCATTAGATAATGGCGACCTTAGGCTGAACTAATGGACCCCGGGAATTCTAATTGAAGTGTTGCCATGTGTTGCCATTTTAGTTGCAATTCGGCACTCTTGGCTTGTAGTCGCCCTATATAATCAATCAACCACGTGTTCGTGATCCAGAGTTGACATTATTTGTCCAGTTCACTATAGGAAATAGGGTACAGTAGACCAAACTCCCATGGTAGATCTTTGTTTTCCTACGAAAAGTCTGAGACAAACCCTGTGGTTTTTCGCCATTTTCGACGACACTTTTCGCCAGGTTCCAGCAGACTTCCAGATTCTTTAGCACCTTCATGTTCAAGGCATTGGATGAAAAAATTGGATCACAAGTTGAGTGTGTTCCATGACAGATACGACACGGTGGTAGGTGAAATCCCAATGGGCGGTACCAGAAATCGATCCCAATGGATCTGGGATCTCAACGGGGCCACCAAACGGCTGATGTTTTTAAAGCCAGAAACATCAGCCAGATCACCATGATCACCAAAAGTTGGGCGAAATGCTGTCCACTTCGAGTTTGAATTCCCAGGTTTTGTGTTGCGATTCCTATGACTTGCGAGTTAATTTCCTATTTTCCTATCTTATCCGCCTTGCCTAAACTCTTGAACATGCTCATATGTTGGATTGTGTTTGTTAAATCAACATTTATTCTAAGCTGCATGATCATTTGCCAAAAATAGTTGACACAAGTTGTGTACCAGTGGTTGATAATTTGTGTGGATTTAGTGGTCGTTCCTCTTTGTTATTAGGCGGTACGAACCCAGCTCTAGCAAACTCGATATGTTTGCGCTAGATATGTTTCACTGTTTCAAATCCATGTTCAAAGATTTTTTTTTAATGTGTTGTGTTCCTGACTGCTTGTTATTTCAACATGAAGAAAAGTTAAGTTGTAACTTAGCTCCTTAAACCTCAAGATGTTTGAGTGAATTTCTGTGCTACTCAACCATTTTGCTGAATATGAACAATCCTCCAGTTCCACGACTAATAACTGGCAGCGGCACCCACTCCATATAGACGTGTGTTAGCATTTCCTGCTGGGTTTAGATACATATTCAAACATGAAAGATAAAATGCATGGTTTCGGACTATTTAGATTTAGATAAGTCATAGTTTTGAAGACCAAACAAGAAGCAGCACGCATGGAATTACGATTTATCAACCAAACCATAAAACCAGAAGAAAACATTTTGAGAAACCGTATATATATATATATATACATTATACATGCAGGGGGATAGACCGGGAGCGGCAATGACCAGAATTTGCATGCAACGTGCCGCAGCGACTGCTCGCTTCTGTGTGCACCCAGCAAAAAATACATTATACAGGCATAATTACATACGCCTGTCTATTTTGATATTATAATGCAACTAAGTTCTTTGTTGATTTGTTTCTATGGTCTTCCCCATTGAAACCAGGTGGCATCGCCAAACCACGCGGAGCGTCTCTCCAAGTGCCCTACCGTCATGTTGTCATTCAGCTGCAAGGAATCTCCATTGAATTGTTTGACGAAGCAACCTTCCCATAAATAGGGTTCACCATGTATATTATACATACAGTACTACATTACCAAACAGGAATTCCGGCTGAATGGGAGGTGAATCAAAGGCTAAAAACATGATTTTCCATTTATCGGCATACTGTACCATGGGATGCCTCTGTGGACCGCATTTGTTGAATACTCTAAAATGAATCTGAAACCATCTATTTCTTGCAGGCATTGATCATTTCGACTTATACACTCAAATGTTCAAGAACTGTGAACCAGCCGCTTTAGAAGGTCATCAAAGTTGAATCAATCCCAAACCCAGTTTACCACCCCTGCGTCACTGAAGTTGACTCAGGTCAATGGCATGAGCACGGACACTCTTCGTAGCTGCTAGCGACCGGATCCTTTTTGATATGAAGAGGTGGATAAATATGATTAATGTTCGTGTGAGATAACTTAAATCTTGTTTTGATGCTAGATTTCCTTCTTTTGATCTCCTTCAAATTTCTTGGCGTAGTTCCTTTTAAGTAGCTTATTCGAGCGCAGTGCTATGGATAGTTTAGTCAAGCACATGGATGGGTATTCCTTCTCTTTTGCCATGGACCAAATGATCTCTCGCTGTCTCCCCTTTTCGCAGAAGGCGTCTGGGGAGCCAAAGCGACTTTGTTGTTTTCCAACATAGCTGGAGTCTGAAGCAAAGCACAGACCATGAACTCATTGCCTTGGCCAGACATGCCTAGCTGCGAGGACCAATGATCGGTGGAGTAGTTAAAGAAACAGGGTGTTGACCTTGTGGATGGGTGTTTCTCATGTCCATGCCTGAATATCCATGAATTTCCAACATGTGCTTAGGGATTTGGTTGGTACACTATACATACGTAGTTGTTTTATGCTGTTTTCCTTTGTCCGAAGTTGGTTTTTGAGCGGCATGTGAAATGGACTCTTTTGCGATTTGCACCAATTCAACTGCGCAGACTTTTCGGACACGTTTCAAAGCGCGTCCTACTCGAGGGAAAGTTCTTGCCAGATTTCGACGACGAGGTGAGCTGTGTTGATCCAAACTTTAACCAGAGAATCGTAGTTATATTGGACTCGCACAAGATCAAGCATACCAGAGAAGCCTACAAGATATATATCCTACTTATTCCAAGTTTCAGGGAACGCAGCTCACTAATAGCTAGCGTGACTGGCTTCCGGTCACTTCCGTATAGTCTCCGGCCACTATTTTCCCTGCAGAATTCTGTGCGCCTGTGCCAACTCAAAGTCAGCCGCCACAGAATGCCTCCAGAAGGTTTCACTGAAAGATGCTTGACCAACTTTGGGCCTCCGCAAAAAGATCTTTATGATGTCACGATGTCCTGACCTTTTAATCACACACGGCTGGAAAAGGCTGGAAAATCCAACATTTATATACTTCTCTCGATGATTTTCCCAATCGAATGCCAGTTTATAGATGATTTCTCATTGGATTTATCCAGGGTATTTTCACCAGCCTTACCCCTGGTTTCGTTTGTTTGTTTTTCGGAAAACACCGAGCCCCAAAAGAGCTTGATTTTGGTGCCATCATTTGCCTGGAGGTCCAAATCGTGTCTAGGAATCTATTTTGCACCGCGCCAAAAGCTGCGGGCAGAGAAACAGTTGGAGAGTCTGATGAGGTCATCGTCGGGTCACCAGCGCAGACCGAGATGTGTCTCGGAATGTCCTGAAATTTGTTCCCTGTAACGAACACGGCAAGATCTTATAGATTCAGTTCTACGTGTGAGTACCCAGATGTGGGTATGGCTTAATTGAGTTGCCTTCAACTTGTGTTCTTTAAACTGTCCATTCTGAAGCCATACCCAAAAAACCGCTTCATCAGATGCTCCTCCTACTCCACGGGTTCAGAATAGAGTGCCCGTTTTTCCCGAGGCAGGGCACTACCAGCCCGATACCCTGCTTTGAAGGAAGCGTGTAAAGGTTTCTGACAGACTCCAGTCTCTGTTTTCGTAAAGTTGTCTTGGTAAAGTCGGTCTGCCGTTGAACACAAAAGCCAGATCTTTTGGTGATTCAGATGTGTTCTTGACAGAATTGCGAAGGGCATGCTTGAAATGAACTATTCCTAGACCTCCCAAGAAGTCTAAGATCAATTGGTATAGAAGACTACCAGGATTTGCCAGGAACAAAATTTGGATGACTTTTGGACCTGGGACATCCTGCGACTTTGTTTTGGCGGCAGATCCATACGCTTCGGCTTGCTTCGCTTGTTCTCTCGTCTTGGAGCGGGGAAAAAACGAACCGCACAGCGGTCCCTCGTTGTGGCCACCGACGTGTTCCCTGCTGTGGCCGCATGGACGACCGAAGGTGTCCCATGATTCGCGATGCGGCTACATGCACAACTGAGGCACCCACGGTGAAGAGATAGGTGGAACTCAGATTGCAGACTGAAGAAAACTCAGGCCGACAGCGTTGAAAAGTTGGAGGACACCAGGTGCAATCACTTTCAGAAGGGTTAATAGAATGGGAGTGATGATATGCCGGGCATCAGAGCAGCTGACGTGTTTCAAGATGACGTCACCTGTCTTGCTGCGACTTGCAGAGGTTGGTAAAAATGCTCATTTAGATTTCTTTTCGGGATTTCAAACATCACCATTGGATGGTTATGGATATCCAATGGCTGCTTGTTGGACTTTGGCTCAGGTGTGCTTCCACTACAAGCCCACCCGTGGCTTGAGTCATCTCACGCCCCAAAAATATCAGCCAAATCTCTCCAACCACACCTGAAGTACATCCCCCAAAATCGATGCTTGGCCTATGCCGGGATGTTCTTTTGCCAGAATCTGTGGGGACATTAAACAGCCAGCGATGCTCACGCGAAGCCTGGCTGAAAGTCTGATCCCCTCCAAGGCAGGGGCCGAGTGGTCAAGTCTTTGCAACAGGACCTAGACGACCTAGACCCTCCGGGACTGTACCCATACACCAATCCTTTTACCCTCCAAACTAACATAACTGGAAAATCACCGTCAATTTTTAAATCAACTATATATTTCTATGGTCATGTTCAACAGCAAACTGCTAGTTTACAATAGTTTTAGGACTTTTCCATATACTTTTACATATGTTTTGTTGGTGCACGCGGTGCCGCCTGAAGGTCGCCTTAGCTCCTCATGTCGTGGCAAGCCCAGAGACACTTTCAGGAGTTGGTCCCTGAAGTTTTGGTGATCTGGTCCTATGTATGCTCCATGTATCTGGGTAAATTCTAAGGACCTCACTGCGACCGAGCCCTGGGAATCATGGTTAATAAGGGGAATCATCCCCACATGGCCCAACAATTCAGGTTAGTGAAATATTAAAATTTTCCCAGATGTATGGAATATTTACCCTCTGGTAAACGAACATAGCTATTGAAAATTGCCGTAGAAATAGTTGATTCCATTAAAAGTGCTGGATCTTTCCATAGTTATGTAAACGTTTACCAGAGGGTGCCTACATTTGAATCTTGATGCTAGATGACTTCCATACACGGAGCATATTGGTATGATTGGATTCTTGTGATTTAACATGGCTACGGAAAACACATTTTATACTATTATAAATTTAATAATACGATCTTATATGTTGATAATGAACTTGCGATTGGGATATGTTTTGATATTATTAATTAGATTATATCATCTATACAACTATACTTGGAACCTCAATATAAACCCATGAACATAGATGCCAACACCAACATGTTGGTGTAAGTACAATGTTCATGGTTATTTAATGGTTAAATTAATCGTCAAGCTGTGTGTAGATAGTACAGTATACATGTGTCACAAATATTGTGGCACTTTGGCTTGCAGTTTTGCAACGTTGTTAACATTGTTGTGTGGAAATCTTCGCCAGCATAAATCACCTGATGTTGAACTGGTTTCAAGTACTTTGATATAGTTTGAAAAATGTTACAATGAAAATACCTCAAGAATCCTCAAGATATAAGCCGCTATAAGCGGCTAAACTTGCTGAAACCATAGAGAACCCCACTTCCACTGGGATGTAAGTGGATACTTGCGAACGGTAGGTCAATTGAGCCATTTTTGGAAGAAGATTTACAGGGGACTGAGTTTCCAAAACGTCCAATATACATAGATGAATGTCCGATCACTGGTTTTGCTTCTCAAACTCCTTCAAATTGTTCATCAAACACCCAAAATTTGAAGAAAACAACAACAGCTTTGCAGATTTGTTCATCAACAAAAGTAAAACTGGCACACCTTGAGAAACGAAACAGTTTGATTTTCATAATCCATTGCAATCCACCATTTTTCTTCGAAACAATCATCAATTAACCACCAATTTTGCCAGGTGGATTCCTTTTCTCTTCCCTATTGGTGGCTATTGGTCAAAATCGGGCAGCCGCAAGCATTGGATGGTTAGCTATATACTCTTTGGATCCCTTTGGTTCTTGGACATTGCTATGGAAAATTGCTCATGAGAATCGATGATTTTAATGATGATTTACCTGCTAAAGATTCTAAAGATGTTGATTTTCCATACTGTTAGCTATGTCATTATGTGAAATCACCAGAGGCCACATGTTACATGCCTTTGTGACTAGACTGATTGGTAACGAGATTCCCCATGGATCACGTGATCTTTCCCTATTGGTCAGTAGAACCGTTATCGTCCCCTGAACTCATCGTCCAACCATCATTGATTTGTCATATCCACATATATCCCCATACTTTGATGGTTGATGGCGAACGTTCGCCATCAACCAACAGGGTTTTCAACATTGTTGGTTTATGTATGATATAATGTAGTATATTCGTATATCCTATAAAATATCCTCATTATGTACCCAGCCAACTGCCTATTATCCCCACTGCCATAGTTATTACTTATCATCAATATGGACGATAATAGTATCTATATACTAAGGCATATTCACATCAATAACAATGAGTAGCTAATAATATGAACAGGTGTATTATACTAGTCATATCTATATTAATCAACTGTATATAATATTATGATCAAATATTAGTATATGATCATAGCTGCTGAGTATGATTAGTTAATAAATATAGAAACTACTCATTAACATTACATATCAACTAATATAATAACGAATAATATATCTATGTGAACTGCTCAGGTGGCTTTGTGCACCTTCTTTGTGACCACATGGCAACTTCTTCGACGTTCCAAGCGAGCCAACTGTCCATCCGTTCCTGGCTCCTGGCTCCTTGGGACCCTCTTGGGACCCGGGGACCCACAGGTGGAGATAGGAGGGATACCCTACCCTGTTGAAAGAAAACAGTGGGAAATCCTCTAAACACTGTGTATATATATATATACATATATATATATATACATATATATATACATATATATATATATACACATATATACAGGTTTTTCTTCATGAAAACATTGTCTATGAACTGGCATGTTGCATTGTCAATGGGTTCGTCAAATGCATTTTCAATCCTCCAAAATACATATATATATATTTTAGGATGTATCTCTAACACGTTTTCTTTAGGACATGCCGGGGGTATATTTTAACATTAAAAAACTTATATTTTAACACTAAAATTTTTATATTTTAACGTTATTTTTTATATTTTAACACTATTTTTTTTATATTTTAACGTTATTTTTTTAATATTTTAACACTATTTTTTTATATTTTACCACTATTTTTTTTATATTTTAACCTTATTTTTTTATATTTTAAGACTATTTTTTTTATATTTTAACACTATTTTTTTATATTTTAACACTATTTTTTTTTATATTTTAACACTATTTTTTTTTATATTTTAACACTATTTTTTATATTTTAAGACTATTTTTTAATATTTTAACACTATTTTTTTATATTTTAACGTTATTTTTTTTATATTTTAACACTATTTTTTTATATTTTAACACTATTTTTTTAATATTTTAACACTATTTTTTTTTATATTTTAACACTTTGTTTATATATTTTAACACTATTTTTTTTATATTTTAACACTATTTTTTTAATATTTTAACGTTATTTTTTTTATATTTTAACGTTATTTTTTTTATATATTTTAATACTATTCTTTGTATATTTTAACGTTAATTTTTATATTTTAACGCTATCTTTTTTTTAGATATTATATTTTAACACTATTGCTTTCATATCAAAAACTATTATATGATAATATATTATTATATGATATGATAGATATATTATATATTGTATAATATATATTACATTTGTTGAAAATATTGTGTGTTATATTTTTCTGCGTCATTGTTTTTTCAGCTACTTAAAAGAAAATTTGCAATCTTTTTCTGTTTTGTTTCACTTAATAATAAACAACTTAATGTTTTTTCCACATCTTTTGTTTGAACTTGTCTTTGTTCAATCTGTTTCGTTTGTTCTCATATTTCATAATTGTTTTTTTAATAGTTTAGTTCAACCCATTGTTTTTCATATTGTCCAATTGCACAGTTTTGTTGGCTTGATTTGAATTGGAAGTTCAGACTTGAGAATTACAAACCCGGCATGTCTAAACAAAGTGGGGTAGAGGTGGGATTATGACATGATACTATTGTAATATTGATATTGTTATTCTGTTAACTTATAATATTTCATATCATTACAATCACAATAACAATTACAAACTATCTATATTGCTAAATCATATGAATATCTTATGATATGTAATTATATAATAATAATATTATTTTATTATATTATATTATATTATGTTATATTTTATATTATTTAAATAAATAATAATATTAATATAATATAATTTAATATAATAGTATAATATAAAATAATCAATCATAGTCATAGTTAAAAATTATATTGGGAATGGAATAATCATCAGAATAATTTAACAATAAATCATGCTACATTTTGAAAAAGATGAATTAAGTTAAATTGTGTTATATATATAATATATAATATATATATATAAACTTTAATATATTGAAGGCTTTTTAAAATTTGTCATCGTATGATATATTTTCGAACATTTTAAATATTAAAATAAATATTCAATGATCAAACAATTGGTATCTCATCATTCCAAAATAATGAACATGATTTGATGTAAATATGACTTTTTGTACAATACAAGTTACAAGTGTAGCTGTACAAGTTGGGTTGTGGTGGTGGGGTCACCATTGCATCATCATATCATCATCATACCATCATATTATCATATCATCTATCATATCATATCATAATATATTTATATTTGATATTGTTATTATTTATATAATAAATTATTATATAATTATTATATTATTATATTTATATTTATAATATTATATTATTAATTATTATTATTATTAATATTAATATTATTATATAAATTATATTATATTATATTATCAAATCATATTGTATTGATAAAATCACATCATATCTATCTATCATCATCAATTATGAATCAAACATGGTTCAAGAATCATCATTATCATTGACATTGTCATTGTCATGTCATTGTCATCATACATCCAATGTCACGTGAAATCATGTTTTGGATGTGATTCGATGTGAAAATCTTTGCTATGATGTGCTACCTACTTCCAATGTAGCGTGCTGATTCAATGCCCTTTGTGATTCAATGATTCTGCACTCTGGCTGATCATTCGGCCACTTCTCTTTTTCAACCTTCCGCGTGATGAGTTGGCTTTGTCAACCTTCGCTGGCAACAACCCACATTGCAGCGACAGCTGTTCAGCTACTGGTGTCTTCTTGCACCAAGAGCAGCATGGAACTAACAGGGCAATTCAAGTAAGGTAAAGTGGAATCACAAGTGGTAGTATGATTCCGAAAGAGATCAAAATGATCTGCAAAAAGCGCCCTCGCAGGAATGAACTCACTTACCAGCCAATGCTTGAGAGGCTTTCTTTGCCAAAGTCGGATCAGCCACCATCTTGCTCTTTTCGAGCAAGCTCAAACATTTTGAAATGAGGCCAGTACGGGTCTCTCCTGGGTTCAAGGTTCGAACCATGGCTTGCGATAGCGAAACACTACCTTGGAAATAGCTCACATGAGCTAAGGTCACTTTCTCAGCATCTGTGGGCATGACCTTCTGGCTGTTGGATTTGGCAAAGGCCTGCATGTCACTCATCAAAGCAGCCACTTCACTGCCAAGATCTTTTTGAATCAGGGATAGCGACTTGACACTCTCAATGAATGCCTGCATCAGCGCACATTGGCTGCCAGCTTTGCTGGCAGCGAACAACACCGTCTTGACACCTGCATCATGACATAGCTTGCCAATAGCCTCACGGTCGAGCACATTGGCGTGGAACACGCAAGGAACCGAATGCTGCTGCCGAATCTTGCCGAAGTTCTCATCAAACAAGTCCTCCATGGCTTTCAATTCCGAGGCACACTCGGCAAGTCCTTGCTTGAAGGAAGAAACCAAAACGCCAAGCAACGCATTGTAGTACTCCTTGATCTGGTCGGCATTGGCAATCGATTCGCCCAGCTTACCCACCATGGCCTGATGGGACTGTGCAGCATTGACCAAGTTGGGCAAATACTGAGGGATCACCTTGAAAAAGCTGAGCTTTGAATCAGACTTGGGCAATTCCTTCTTCTCAGCTAGACATTGCATGTGCGCCCGAATCAATTCCTTAAAGTCGCCCTGAAGGGCGCCAGTCTCAACAAGCTCCTTCACTGTGAGCACGTACTTTGACATTTGCTGCAAAGAACCTGCAACGCATAGGAATGAAACGTCAACCGAGATCTCTTTCTCTCCAAGTTTGAGCTTAGCAAGCTTGCCCTGTGCAAAGTACTGCTCAAAGGCTGTGAAAATGGCACCGAAGTCAATCTCGCTCTCTGCTTTGCCCGTGTTCTTGTCGTCAATCTCAAAGTCGGCTATGCCCACAACGCTGGCTTGTAAGAGTGAGGAAACTTGGGGTTCCGTCTCCAAAATGCCTGTCAGGAAGCTGCCAAAGGTATCAGCTGTCTTGCTGAGGAATTGGCCAACCTTCGTGTCGATGAGTCCAAGCAGTGTTGTCGTAGCAGGAGCCAGCTTGGGCGTAAGCTTCGACATGGCACTTGCAACCTCTCTGTTGTGAAGCATGTGGAAAAAATCTCGGATTTCGGGGCTCATCAACACTTCTTGTGTGGCTTCCGAGTCCTTCAAAGCAAGAAGCTTTGGGAAGGCTTTCTGCAAGCATTGACCGAAGGAGACAACAGAAGCTGTCAACTTGTCCATGCTGAGGGCATGGCTCTTCCCAAGAACTTTTGCCAATTGAATCTTTGGCCACGGTTGCATACCGATCATGGAAACCAAACTCTGACAACACTCAGAAGACTTTGCTTCTGTCCACAGCTCACCATTCCCGCCGCTGGTGCCAAAGCATGAACACAACTTGTTGCCGAGCTTCTCAAAGCAATCCTCAAGCTTCCCGGCAGCTGCATCAATAAGGGCAGCCATGAGCTGCTCAATGCGATGGCGGACAACAGTGTGCTGCTTTTCCATCAAAGCCTTGGCACTGTCTGATGCTTCGTCCATGAAAGCAAAGTACTTGGCCGACATGTCCGCAAACTTTCCCTGATTTGGGATGAAGATATCAATGGCTCCAGTCTCTTTGTCCTTCTTGATGACTCCATCCACAGTGATCTTCAAGTTCTCGGCAAAATCAAAGACGCCCTCAAACTCTTTTGCGAGGAGCTGATCATTCCTGGACTGGGTAAGCATCGACCCCACAAATTCCATGATCCATGAACCCACAGGGAAGGTGACGAGGCCGGTGTGGAAATGGGACCCTTTTTTCAAGAGCAAGCTCTTCGCAGACTGGACAGACTCGCACTCGGCTGCACTCAATGGGTCTGGCGACATCAAACGTTTTGCAATGAACATGATGCGCTCCAAATCCTCTCTCACGGACGTCTTCTCAGGAAAAGCATTGTCGTAGATGCTGGACACCTTGAGACCCTGAAGGAAATCAACCAATGATTGGACACATCCCAGCATGAACTTCTTCTTCTCGTCTTCAAACCTGAGGCGAGAAGTCAGCAAATCCACCCCAAAAACATCGGTATTATCACATATATATGTAAATATCAAATATCATATAATAATATATCAATCATATATCATTATAAATTATATATTATTTAATTTATAATATATAATATAATATATATATATAAATAATCATATCTAATATCATATCATTTCATATCATATATCATATATCATATTTCGAATCATATCATATATCATCATATATCATATATCATATATTCAATTATATCATCATATAGTCTAGTATAGTATCAGTGTCAGTATTGTATAGTCTACATACAGTGTATACAGTATACAGTACAGTATACAATATATACAGTATACATATACAGTATACATACACTACAGTACATAAGTATATAATTTAATATATACAGTAAAGTAGACAGTCCTGTATGTATGAGTCTTAGTCAATGGTTGTCCAACACATTCCACCTCCAGATGTCAAGTGACTCTTTGCCGGAAAGAGTGGATTGAAACTCTTTGAGCAGCAAGCTGTTGATCAAGTGAGAGATGCACCCCACCTGGAATTCCCGCACCATGTCTTTTCGTTTGTCCTCATTGTCCGTTGGCGGCAGCACACTCATGATTCCCGTATCCTGAGAATGCTTGGAAGGATCCAGGAAGAGGAACAATTGGTCAAGTTGCCCTTGCTGCAAGAGTTCTTCGGCATTCTTCTTGCAGATGACAAAGTTCACATTCCTCGGCAGTTGGATGCCGAACTCCTTCAATCTGGAAGATCTGGTTGTCACAGTCTGTGGGGATGCTTCAGAATCCTGCAGAGCTTCGACAAATTCGTCGATTGCATCCTCATTCGGCTCGTAATTGGCTGATCAAAAACATCAACCTATGGAAGAAAAAAAACTGCCAACTAAATGGCGACAGTGTCTGCTGATGGTTTAACAAAAGACAAAAATACAATTGAAAAATTAGTGAATCTAAAGACAAGCTTCCAAACAAGCCTTGGCATCCTTCAGGGACTGCCAGACTGTAGCAGCCCGGCTAGAGCTGCCATTGCGCTTGACTGCGTCCATAAAGAACTGGGTGGCTTCAGGAGTCAATCGGTGGGACACCTTGTCAATCAAAGCCCGCACAGTCTTCAAGGTGATAAGCATGATTGAAGACTCTTCCTGCACCTGGAACTTCAACTGGTTGACGCTGAGGACTAAAGCCTCTGCCTTATCCAATTCCTTGGATTCACTGGCGGCTTTCTTGTGATTCACAGGCCCGTTCATGTGATTCATGTTCCACCCAGCGGACGATGAAGCTGCTCCGCCAGATTCCGAAGAAGGTGCACTGCCACCATCAGCCTGAGAAGTAGGCTTGCCAGGCAAACTCATGGCCTTCTTGTTTCTCGCGGTCGCCCTGCGCTTTTTCTCCTGCTCATCATCTGATCCCTGTTTCTCTTTCCGAGATCTCTCCCCAAACAGGATAGCATGGAGCTCATCCGTATCGTCCTCTGACTTCCCCGGCATCTTCAAGCTAATCTCATTGTTCTCGTCATTGCTGACACCAGCAACCCTCAACTTCTTCTGCGCAATCTCAAAGGCTGCACTTGCCTCCCCCTCATGATCGGAATCATCTTTGGCAAGCTCCGCAATTCTCTTAGCCCCTCGGGTAGACAGCGTGGAAACCTCGATAGTACCTGGGCCAGAGTCGGCGATAAACCTGATAGATTTGCTAAGGCAACAAGATACCTAGAGCCTAGAGAAGATGCTGGATGCTGCATAGATACAAGAAAATGGTAAGAAGAAATTTCCAAAAACCCAATCCATAAACCAAGAATCACATGTCACCTTTGCTTTGTCGACTAGGCGATAGACAGACTGATTGATATGATTCAATCTAAATGTTGGGGTGAAAAGTAAGTTCGAAACAACATGTAGCATGTCAATGTCAATGTTTAATTTGGCTAGGTACCCACTGCAAACTCATCGAGGGTAACTCCCTTGACAACACGTCCTTGGTGATTCAGGGAGCTTAACTTCTTGGGAATCGGCTTGGAATGCTTTCGCAGCAGCTCAACTGACCAAAAGTAACCGATGACTTGCTTCGTAGAGAAAGCCGATGAGCTCTCAGCATAGCTCGCATCAAGAGGAGCTGAACCTGACAGGCAAACAGATAGAAACATAGTTGCACTCCTCTAACAGTGCAAGTCAGTGCAGAATATTATTATTAAATTATATATTATTTAATATATTATTAATTAAAATTATTATTATATTACATACATACATACATACATACATACATACATACATACAAACAAACATACATACATACATACATACATTAATTACATACATCATACATACATACATTACATACATCATACATACATACATACATACATACATACATACATACATACATACATACATACATACATACATACATACATACATACATACATACATACATACATACATACAATCAATCATACATACATACATAACATTACATTACATTACATACATACATACATACAAACATATTGAGATAATGCTAACAAATAGGTAGTGAGTAGTTTTGTTTAAACTTAAACGGTTGTTTTGTTTCCAGTGTGAACCAGGCCTGATGCAGTCGGCATCCGTTTCCCCTGGCGACGCTGCTCACAATAGCTCTCCAGCCCACTCATGTACTCGTTGCGCTTGTTCTCATTTGCCAATGTCTCCAACAACTCTGCTTTGGACATTGACTTGTACGGCTCAGTGATGGACTGAAAGTTCGCACATGCCCTGCATTCGTTGCTGCAGGGAGTCCTTCTCTTGAGAAAATCTTTCGAAGACGGGTTCTTCACCAAAGGATTGGGTGTGGTGAGAAACGATTGCAAGCACCACTTGCAACACGAGGAATTGGTTCCACTCTTTGGCGCCATGATGACAAGGATCAACGATAAAGCTGGGAACTGGAAACACGCAAGCTGGGCGCGAGAGACAGAGAGAGCTAAATCGCTCAGGTTGGGCCAAAAACAAAGTCCACTATGACTATGACACTATGACTCTGATAACTGATAACTGATCACTGATAACTGATCAATGCTTTGAAGTGACGTCACATGAGATTCTCTCTCGTAGTTCATCGAAAAAATGTTGTTCTTGTGAAACACATTGCTGCGTGCAAACTTTGCACTGGTGTCTCTCTTTCCTGTAAGCTGCAAATCAAACAAGTGCTTTCTCATACAAACGACTCGCCAAGAAAATGATTTGGAATTCCGAAGTCAAAAAAAACAATGACCGGGATTTGATTTTGCTTTGATGATACGCTGCTGCCCAAATCCGAAACGCACTCTGACGTGCTAGAGCTGAGCTTTCGCATTTCTTCCCACTGCTTGCTGTCTAGTTTTCATCGGCTATTCAGCCAATCTCAACAACACCACATTCTGGCTCTAGCATTCGGTCGCAATGCCAGCCAGTGCTCACAACGAAGTTCGGCTTGCCTTGTGAAGGCTGCCACGGAAACACAGAAACAGCTCTAAATAGCTATCTATCTATCAGTAGGCTATCGCCACTCAAGTAGTGACGTGAGCCGGGAAAACCACATGAAACCTGCATTTCGACCAATTCCGCTGACAACCAGCGTTGAAAAATAGCGATCTACTGTGCAACAGCTTCATTTTCCAAGGTCCTAGCCAAGGCCTATCCTACGCCATACTCAAAACTCAGTCAACGCGCTGGAGTGGTGTAGTCCAACTGGCGCGTCCATCCAGCAGCTGAGCAACGGAGTTTGCCGCGTTGAACCCATCCTTCTTCCTTCAAGCTGGATGGCCAGAACCTGAAAGCGCTTGAAATGGTGTGATATGGTAATATAATATAATATAGTAATATATTTATATAATTATATTATATATTTATTTATATACGGAATGATACATATGATGTGAGTAATTAATAATTAAGATATGGTTCTGATGTGGTTCTACCAATCTTTCATTCAAACATATAAAGCTCATTCATTGATAGATAAATGATACATGTCATGATATGATATGATATGATATGATTCATATATATATAAATTATCATATATGAATATGAATTATATAAATTATAAATTATAAATGATAATTATATGATATATGATTATATTATTTATTATTATATATTGATATATGATATATGATTGAAATAATATAATATAATATAATATGATATGAACAACAAAATCATCAGCGGCAATATGTGAAGTGATGTGTCTTTGTGCTGCCTATGCTACCGTCTACTACGTGACAATCACCACTGCCAATGCCTACGTAACGTAGCCTACGCAGATCATCTCACTATCTGAATCATTGAATCAGTGCAGTGCAGTAACCGGAACATAAATGTAAGTGTAAGATTTGATAACTGATAAAAACTTAACTGCATAACATAACACAACATGATCAACAGAATTGTAACAGTACAGCATCTGCAGCATCAGTATTTGTCAAAACCAACTCTTGATATGATTCATAGACTCGTTTTTGAAAAACACACGGGCCCTAATTCTGAAGAACCACGTCAAGAAACTTCTTCCAGGGGGAGTATGGCCCACAACCATGCGACTTGTTGTAGGACTTCATTGCATCATATTCAGTGCGAATCTCTACCATCGCTTCCTCCCACTTAGCCTTCTTCTCCTCTTCAATCTGCTTGTTTGTGCAGCTGCCGGGCGACGACGAAGGGCTTCCAGCAGCCTTGCTCTTGCGCATCACACTGCAAGCCTTGACTTGCTCCTTCAGAGACCCCTTGCTCTGAAGCTTTTTCACGGGCTTGACTTTCGGTGACGCGATTCCACACTTCTTTGAACTCTGAGAGGGACTAAGTTCGGGAGACTTGCTAGGACTAGACTTCACAGATTTTCCCTTCGGTGTCTTGGGACTTTGACTGGGAGTTCCACCTGAGTTTGAAGCCTTTCCAGGGCTTGACGCCGAACGTAGGGAACGAGGAGATTGTCCCAAGATCAGCGTCTCTGTATCAGACAAGGCTTTCTTGGCAGACTTAGGTGAAGTAGGCGCCATTAAGTCTACAGTCTACAACCAGTCAAAAAATCTGCTCTTGGCTGCACCTTGAGTAAGCCTAAATGCCTTTGGGAAAGACATGAAAGATCACATGATCAGGGCTATACGGCTAGCTATACAGGCTATACAGAATCCAACGAATCCAGGTTCAGAAAGGCAGCTTGACGAGAGAGACAAAAATCATTGTGAATCTATTCAACTTATCTTTCAAGCTACTGGCAGCAACTGGTGAAGCTTGCTGTGGCGCTGACTGTTGCACCCAATCTCAAACAAACAGCTCACCAAAAAAAAGGCTGATTCAAAACAAACGATTCGGCAACGATACCAGTTACCCAAGTAAGTTCAGGCAATCAGCAATCCCAAACTTCGAGAAAAAACATTGGCATTTCTTCCCACTGCTTGCTGTCTAGTTTTCATCGGCTATTCAGCCAATCTCAACAACACCACATTCTGGCTCTAGCATTCGGTCGCAATGCCAGCCAGTGCTCACAACGAAGTTCGGCTTGCCTTGTGAAGGCTGCCACGGAAACACAGAAACAGCTCTAAATAGCTATCTATCAGTAGGCTATCGCCACTCAAGAAGTGACGTGAGCCGGGAAAACCACATGAAACCTGCATTTCGACCAATTCCGCTGACAACCAGCGTTGAAAAATAGCGATCTACTGTGCAACAGCTTCATTTTCCAAGGTCCTAGCCGAGATGTACCTAAATCTGCGTCTCGGAGTCCGCTGCAGGGATCGTGTAATCAAATCGGCGTGTCCATCCTTCAGGACAGCAAAGGAGTGAGCCAAGCTGAATCCATCCTGCTTCCTTCAAGCTGGATGGCCAGAACCTGAAAGCTGGTCCAATTGCAGGGTATAGGTTTATAAGTTAAGTAGTTATACAGTTATACAGTGTTATACAGTTTTACGGTTATACGGGGTATATACCCGTTATAAGTTAGAAGTTGTAACTTGGTATCTAGTCGTAAGTTAGAGTCATAGTTATAAAGTTTTTTAGTTGTAAGTTAGTCAGAGTTATATATATATTATATAGTCTAACAGTGGTAATAGTAGCAATAGTAATAATTATTAGAGTATGATGACAAGGTACTGGTCGCTAAGTTATATGAGGCTAAGTTGTTAAGGGTAAATCATGTGTCAGATTCATAAATCTGACTCAAAAGTCATATGATACTTTTGTAACATAGCCTAGCCAACAGGTTGAATTACGAAACACATAATAGCCAGAGTCATAGTTTATTTAATGATATCAGAATGGGGTCTAGACGGTCTATGATGATAATTATCAAATGATCTGTATTATTACCATGTTAATTGCTAACTACTAACTGCTACTTTCTACTTCGAGTACCTATTTCAAATTACATAGCATAACATCATTCATCACCAAACCATCATGATTGAATAGTCGCCATCGATAAAGAGAAGAGGCAAATCATGGATTTCATGTAAATGGGATGCAGTGTAATCTTCTGAAGCCCGTTTTCTCAAAGCATCGACGCCAAAGAAAGATTAAACAAAAGTTTGGCTTTAGCATGGTTCGAATTTATGATTAATCTTATCTTGGAAAGCACCTATGTTTGACAAACTACGTATATATGAAGAAGTCAAGAAACTCGCGCCAATTCATTGCTGGGGGGCAGCCATATGATTTGTTGTATGCCTTCATCTCTTCCCATTCGCCACGAATGGCGCACATCGCCTCTTGCCACTTCTCGTTCTTCTCCTTAACGATCTGCTTGTAGATCTCGTGGTCAGACAACGATGGCGGGATTGCCGAAGCTGGTTTACGCATCACACAGTCAGCCTTGGCCTTGGCCTGAACCTCCAGAGACCCCTTGCTCTGAAACTTTTTCACAGGCTTGACTTTCGGTGACGCAATTCCACCCTTGGACCTCTGAGACGGGCTAGGCTTGGGAGACTTGCTAGGGCTAGAGGTCAAAGGACTGAGGGTTTTCTGAAGCCTTTCCACGACGCAACACCGGGCGAGGGGAACCCATAGGAGACTTAGGAGAAGTCGTTGCCATTGAGCTCTCACCAGTCACGAGTATGACTCTCTAGCCTAGCTACCTCTTAATCAAGCCCAAATGCTTTGGAAAAACATTCGGTCTCAACAACACAAATGATTCACCGAGCTGAAGAAACATCAGCCAACGAGATGCAGTCAACAACCTGCTCTGCAAGCAGGCTCCCCAGTGATCTGGAAACCATTCAAAAGACAGTTGGTAGGTGAAAACATGCACTAGGTTGTTCGAAGAATAACATGAACGACAAGCAAACAGCTGGAAAACGGAAATGACCAAAATCAGTCTTTTTAAACCGCAGTAGAAAGGAAAATGCAAAATGTTTTTTTTTAAAAAAAACACAAACAAACTTTTTGATAAAAAATATGTTATTCAAAAAAAATGTTGATATTAAAAATGGTGTTACAATATAAAAGTTTAGTGTCAAAACAGAAAGTTCTAGTGTTAACAAACATGTTTTTAGTGTTAAAATGAAAAAGTGTTAAACTACAGAAACAACATTAAAACATATTTTTTAGCGTTATTTTTTAAAAAAAACATTAACATATTTTTGAAAAAAAATAAAACATAAACTTTTAGCATTCCAATATAAATATTTCAGAGCTACTTTTTCAAAACTAGCATAAAAATATAAAATGTTTAGCGTTAAAATATAAAATATTCAATATTAAAATATAAAAAAATAACATTAAAATATAAAATTGTCAGTGTTAAAATATAAAAAATAACATTAAAATATAAAATTTTCAGTGTTAAAATATATAAAAAATAACATTAAAATATAAAATTTTCAGTGTTAAAATATAAAAAAAATAACATTAAAATATAAAATTTTCAGTGTTAAAATATTTTAAAAAAAAACATTAAAATATAATTTTTTCAGTGTTAAAATATAAAAAAATAACATTAAAATATAAAATTTTCAGTGTTAAAATATAAAAAAAAACAAATAACATTAAAATATCAAATTTTCAGTGTTAAAATATAAAAAAATAGCGTTAAAATATAAAAAAAATAGAATAAAAATATAAAATTTAATGGAAAAATATAGTGGAAAAATATAAAATATAAATAGTGGAAAAATATAGGTTTTTGCAACAAAATAGGATATTTTTCCACTATTTATATTTTATATTTTTCCATTGTTTGCCCATATTTTTCCACTATATTTTTCCATTAAATTTTATATTTTAACGCTATTTTTTTTATATTTTAACGCTATTTTTTTTATATTTTAACACTGAAAATTTTATATTTTAATGTTATTTTTTTTATATTTTAACACTGAAAATTTTATATTTTAATGTTATTTTTTATATATTTTAACACTGAAAATTTTATATTTTAATGTTATTTTTTTATATTTTAACACTGAAAAATTTATATTTTAATGTTATTTTTTTAATTTTTTAACACTGAAAATTTTATATTTTAATGTTATTTTTTATATTTTAACACTGAAAATTTTATATTTTAATGTTATTTTTTTATATTTTAACACTGAAAATTTATATTTTAACGTTAAAATTTTCTATTTTAACACTAAACTTTTTATATTTTAACACTTTGTTTTTAACATCATTTTTTTTTACTTTTGTAAACATTTTGACATGTGTGTTTTCAAAAATGTGTTTACATTCTTCTTGTGCTTAAACCCTTATTATTTTTACCAAATGGTTTTTTTCTTGTGTTCGATTTGTTTTGTTCTCTTCATGTAAAAATTTCGAAAAATAAAGACATGTTTCAAAAAGTACTCAATATCTTAGGTTGTTTCTGCTTTTTTTGTATTTTTTTCATTTTGTCCAGTATCATTTTTTAAAGACGTAATTTGTTTTTAATTTCATTTTACTTTTTGTGGTTTTTAATTTCTAGGTTTTGTTAATTCTGTCTCTCTCTCTCTCTCTCTCTTCACTTTTCTCTAGGACTTGATTCCTCTAATGTCCAATTTTTTTTTTACTAAACTGTTCATGTTTCTCTTCAAATTATTTCTTCCGTAAGATTTTCCTCTTTGCATTAAAGACGTTTACTTCAAACTTTCAACTCCTTTGAAGTCAACACTGTTTGATATTCTGGATATTCTTAAGCCCTGAACTTTGAAGCTAAGTTCATAACCTAACAAACTGCAATTGAGTTTGTACCAAGGCGTTTCGCATTATTACAATTTATAATGATTAGCATTACACATGAAATTATTTAGTAGCAATAGGCAGTAATAATCAAAGTAATTAATGTATTAATTGGTCACTATCACATGAATTAAAAGAGCAATATGTGTAAGCTTAAAAATTATATAATAATACTTTGCATAAATTATGTACTGGCAGGAAATTGAAGTACTCGTCCCCTGGTTAAGTCATTTATATAGTTCTATAATTGCAGACCATTCTAATTCTATTCAACTATTTATTAAGTTATATAATAGTTTTCAGAATATAAAAATATTATTATCTTAAAGTTTAATATTTTATTAACAAATATTCACATTATTGAGATGGTATATTGACGGTATTGACATTCATCCAATGGACCAATTACAATTACCTTACCTTGAAGTCAGCGGCTGAACGTTTTTTAGTAAATGTATTAAGTAGTTGAGTAGCATTAACTTATTTAGCATCAGCATATTAGTTTAAAATGATCAGATACAAATTGGATGAATGATAAATTAGATTAGTATGTCATGTCAATGTCATTTTTCATCAGATCAGATAATCATCGAATCATATCATATAATTTAATTAATTATTAAGTTGACTTTACAACCTTAACAGTTAAAAAAGAAAAACCATGAATCAATGTAATATATAATTAATATATATGTTTTGCAAGGTAAAAGACTGATTCATTAAGTTATAAGTAGTTTAATTTTAAATGTTTGATATCAATCTATGATTTTAAAAAACAATCTCCAACATATCGGGCCCGTAAACAAAATCATTCTAAACAAGTTAATGAAATTATGTGTCCAAAATACAATTTTGGATAAATAAGAGAATCAACATAAATTACATAACAATGCATCAAAAATTGTTAAACATGACATTACAGGACAACATTGACTGATGGAGAAGCTCATTTTTAGATGGTTTCCAGATCACTTTATCTCGGCATTGCTTTTGTTCACCCCCGAACTCGCATGCCGATACCTTGCTTCAACGCACGTGCCATTGCAAGGTGCTCAGTTTCACTTACCTGAGCACCTTTCCCTGCCCAATCTACCAGCAAATCCAAATGTTTGCTGTTGCTGATCCAGCAAATACACTTGCTAGAATGAATTTTGCATTTGGCCTGCAGAGTTTGCAAGCCAGATTTTCCATCTGTCATCATTTTCACTTCTCCTAAATTTTTTTCCGAACCAAAAACGCCAATCTTGACAACTTTCGCTACCATGTTTCCACGGCTAAACCTCAATGCCTCAATCCTAGTTCCATCAGCAAAAGCCTCTAGGATCGATTTGTCACAGCCACCCGAACCAGCAGCAACCACAGAGACACGTGCACCACCAGTGTGCGTTGAAGTACTGCTGGAAGAAGGACATTGCGGGTCAGCCGTCGAAGGTTGTGATGTAGATGCCTGCAACATGGGCAATGGCAGTGACAGGGAAATAGATACCATCAAAAAATATCAAACAATAATAATAATACTCATTAATATGATATTATATTTATTTTTATTATATAATATATAAGATAAATTTAAATTATATAATTATATATATATTCATATATGATGTATGATATTATTATAACTATAACTTAACTAATATTTGTATAAACTATAAATTATTTAGCATTATATAAATAATATAGTTTATTATATTAGTATTAATTATTATTTATATTATATATTTAAAAATATAATAATATATAATCTATATAATATGATTATATTATGTTTACTTTATTATTGTTTATTATTTATTATTATTTATCATTGTCATTGTGATCATTATCAAACATTATTTTATTATCATGATTATGAATTAAAAGATATGATCGTTCCAAACCTTTGCAAGCTGTGCTCGTGTTGAACACCTGCATACTTGGACTCTTGATTCAGCGACAACAACACATTCTTAAGCTAGACCTCTTGGTGAAACTGATTACTTTTGTTTCTAGATGGGAATACAGTCCAAAACAATGGCATAATCGGATGCTGCACGTGCTAAAGAGACCCAACATAGTATCATAATTGTCACATAGTCTCATAAAAATTAATCATAGAATCATAAATCACTGATGATTGGATGATATCATGATGACAGTTTGGCTTTGTCCAGCTTACTCATTGTCGGGATACGTGGAAGTTGCAGCTACATGTTGAACCATAGAATCGTGTGTCACATGAGTCGAGTCATCATTTATAATTTATATTTTTGTTATATTATAAATATAATTTATATATATAATGATATAATAATAATTATATCGTACATATATTATATATTATATTCTTATTCATATCATATGTTATAATATTACATTATTATTATTATATCTATATCACTATATCAAATCATATCTATGTGTCTATATCTCATAGATCATATAAATCATAATATCATATATCATCATATATTTAAATTAATTATATATATATATATTATATTATATATTATATATTATATATTATATATTATATATTAAATTATATTGTATTATAGTATATATTTATAATTTATATTATATATAATATTAATATATAAATATATATTATATTATATTATATATATTATATTATATATTTTTTATATTATTATATTATTATATTATATAAAAAAATCATTATATATATTATTATTTTATTATATAATATAATAATATAATAATATATAATATAATATTATAATTATAATAATATATATATATATATATCATATCATCTATCAGATTCATATCATATCATATCATATCACAAATCAAATTATAATTTATAATTATTACTACTAATTACAATATCAATGTCGTCAATATATTATCAAAAAATAATATCATTAAATAATGCCATATATAAACACGTATCATCACATATCATATCATATCATATCACATCAGTCTAAGTCTAATCAGATCATCATCTCATAGTCACCAGTCATTGAGTCATTGAATCATACGGCGGTAGCCACATATCATACGACTGAAAATTCAAAAACATCCGTCAAATTATCATCATCAGGTCGTGCACATTTAACACCTGCTGTGGCCTGTGGAACTGACGGGGTGGTACTGGATGATGAGGATGATGATCTAGCAGCAGCAGCACCCTCTTCAGGTGCATCATCAGTAGCCACCACGTCCGCATCCGACTCACTACCACTATCCGAAAAACTTGTGCCAGCCGTGTCTGCACGTGCTCTCCAACACGCCACATCAGACGACTTGTCTGCATCCTTGCACACATTAACTGCCTGCCTGAGATTAACAATGTCACTGAGTTCCATGAATGCTACCAGTGAAGGATCATCCAGTAAAGAGCCTTCCGGCGGTGGTGACTGCATGTCATCTTGAAACTCCAAAACATCGCTATCATCTACCTGATTGGAACCCGTTTGTTTTGCCTTCTTGCGAGGCCGAGCACTTGCAGTAGGTTTCTCGCTAGAACAAGTTGGTTTTTCATCATGGCACGAAAGAAGAACAGTGAAATCGATGTCCCCAGTGTCAACAGATTGATCCCCCAATACGGGCATTGCTTCTTCTACCCCTTCTGCATTATTCTCAACTTCAACCACTGACAGAGCTTCTTCAGTCGAAAATGTTGAATCTTCCACACCAGTGATACGCAAACGTTTGGGGTAAAGATCCTCCTCAAAAGTCAAAAGTTGAATGACCACATTGACTGCGTGAATATCACTGTCCAGCGATTCGCTCAAACCCAGCAAATGTGCAGCATACATGTCAGCCGTGTACATACGAAGTCTTCCAACTTGGTCTGGCATTTCTGGAAAATATTTTGTTGATGATGGCACAACATGGGCTTCTGTTGACAACTCCAGCAAAAGGCCTATGAAAGGACTTGTTTCAGAGCGTTCTGTCCTTCCTACGATGTCACAGGCCACAAAAACTTGATCTGCTCTATGGCTTCCTGCTTGGGCTGAAACTGCCGTCATAAACGCAATTTGGACGCGCGTGTTTCCCGCAGAATCTTCGACGACGCATCCACCTTGGTTAGTCGGGACACGCTACGAGGACAGAAACCATAAAAGCCTGAATGAATGAAACAATTATTGAACGACCTGCCCCCCCTTAGTACTAGATTCAGATATGATTGATATTGATATTATATATAATCAATAAACTATTGATATTATAATACTGATATTATTTAGTATTGCTAATGATATTGCCATTATTAAGCTTGAGGTACCCAAAGGTCAGATTCATAAACCATGGCCAAGACTCTCATAATATAACTATTATATTATAATTATATTGTCATAGTGTTAGTTATTTTATATTGTTATTGATTAATTTTCATTATACCACCAGCCGCATAATCACCTCATACTATGAACTAAACCAAATCATATCATTCCTGTTCACTATTATTTTAGAAAATATATCATATCATGATTAAATTATTATTACTAGACTATAATTTAATTTTAAATATCATGCGTTGCTACAATAATGAAAATATAATATAATGTAAATTATTATATACAAAATACAGAGATTGAGATAATATATTTATATATTAAAAAATATATTGTTTAGATCGGGCCCATGTCCTATCATCAGGAATATGAATCATATCATGCCAATATACAAAAACAATTATATGTATAATAAAATAAAAAAATATTAATATAATTAATATAATAATATAATATATCAATGAGTCCAGGTCAATATCATAATATCATCAATCATGAATCATCATGAATCATGACATAACCATAAATAATTAATTATATATAATAGTAGTAATAATTTAATGAATAGCAAGTAATAATATCATCATTATATTATTTTATTATTAATCAATAATAATTGTTATTTTCATTACTACCTATATATTATATAATTATATAAATTTATAAATTATTATTTAGAATTATTATCATGATCATATCATCGAATCATATCATATCATTGCATATCAATATATAATATTATTAATATATAATTTATAATATTTAATTATAATTTATAATATATTATATTATTATTAATATTATTATATTAAATTATATTATATTATTAATAATAGGCCTATGTAGCCTATGTCACCTAAGCCTAGCCTATGTATGTCTATGTCACTATGTCATGTCTTTAATTTATATATGTCACTGCTATGCTGCTATGCTCATATGGTCCATGGCCCCATAGCCTAGCCAAAGTTGAAGCAAGTCTTCCCAATATGTGATAAAAACTGAAATAACGAAATAAATGGTCGATCGGCAAGGTCCAAGTCACATAGCACATCGGCAAGCACAACATGCTTGACACCCCCTTTGTGGGAAACAATCTCACCAAATTGTCGCAGCAATTGAGAATGTAGCGCAACTCGGCGTCGATCAGCAAAGTGACGACACTGTTCTCCGCAGCAGCTTTCATGGGTCACTTTGGATGGGAAAGTGTCATCATCAGAAGGCCGAGCAATACGTTCACTTTCAACTCTGAAAGCCTTGATAGATTCTTTCCCTGAAATCCCCTTAGACTTTTGACTCTGCCACGCGCGCTCCAATGCTTCTTCACCAAGAGGAAACCGTGACTTTGGGATTGCGCTTGAAGTTTCAAGTTCATCCCTCAATGCTTTCTGCAACGCATCCGGCGATGAAACAAGTTCACAAACCTGTGACAGTGGTAGTGCTTGTGCATGGATTGCTGGAAAATCCATGTTTGCAACCACTGGCAAATCAGAACCTGAAGCAGACTTGTTGTCAGTGGAACCTTTTGCCTGATCTCGTCTTGCCCGCATAGCAAGAGCATCTACTGCTGATTGCTCCGAAAGTGCTCTGTACAAATCCTGCTCCTCTTTGCTCAGCTCGGCCCACCTCTGTTTGACATCAGCCCAACATTCTTTGCTGCATGGGTTCAATGTACCAGCAGAAGAGTAGGTCTTGATGTAGTGCTTTCTAAACAGTTCCAAAGGTGACATGCCCTTCGGGGTTGCTTTCTTCCCAGTACAATCTTTCACCATGATGCTACCAATACACTCATGCTTGGCACCCCCATTCAACAACGCATCATCCTTTGAAACAGTCTTCTTGTGGCTGGCACTTTGGATGTCAAACGCCTCTTTTGCAAACCTGTTCGATTCTGAATTGATGTAGCAAGAAGAAATTGAATGGAACGCTGAGCCAGCTAACGCTCGGTTTTGGGAATGGAGCGCTTCAATATCAGCACAGGAAAGCTGGATAGTGGAGGCTGTCCAAAACATTGTTTCTCTCCAACCAGTTGACATAAGTTCCTTGGAAGTAATGCCGTCTTTCTTCAGGTCCCGAGCAAAGCCTGACGGCACACAGCATATGTGCTTTCGATCCCAGGCTTGCAACACTTCATCACACATTCCAGGGTACGCATCAGGATCTCCAACTAGAGTGATGCTGAACATGTCTCGATGCAAGTAAGCAAAATGCCTTCTGTATATCCATGCTGCACAAAGCATGAATGTTCTGCGAATATCCCGCACGCGATCAGGTTGACATGCGCAAAAATCTGCATATGAAGTATACCCAGAGCCAGTCCACAAAAATAAAAGTCTGCCACCGCCACAAACATTGAACAGTAAGGAAGCATAGTATTGCAAAGCCTGTGTCAAGATGCTGCTTCGGGGGTCCAATACCTTGTAAAGTGGCGGGCGTGAACCCAAACGCATGCTGTTGTTCAAGCAGGACATCCAATAATGAGTCAGGATTTTAGAACCTTCAATGGTGATCGACAGCATCTTGACTGCCCACTGAGACTGTAGGCACCCCAAAAAGTTCAACGACGCTCGGAATCGCTTCCCATTCACCTCATCAGCAAGATGTGATCATCAGTATTCAAACCAATTAGTGATACGTTTTGACTCTGATGTAAACTTAAACCATAAATCCTAGCTGAAGTGATACGTACTGTAACTGATTTACTGTTCTGGTATGCACTAAGACATGATATGATATGATATGATATGATATGTGATGTGATATGATATGCTATGATATGATATGATATGTGATGTGATATGATATGATGTGATATGATATGATATGATGTGATATGATATGATGTGATATGATATTGATATGATATTATTTCATTTAAAAGATGATATTCATATACATATAGATATGATTCGATGATATATATTATATTATATTATATTATATTATATTATATCATGCTCTGAATGACATATGAACCCATATGAATCAATGTTATATGAACAAGTTATAAGTTATAAATAAGTTATTACAAGAGGTTTAAGATAATTTAATTATTATGAATTATGAGTCAATATGAGTTATATAATTATAGACATAGACTATGAGACTATGAGTCTATGAGCGTTGATATATTATATAGTGGAAATGAATATAATATGATATGAATTGATATGAATTGAATGAACATGATGATATTAAATGAATTGATATGATATGATTTATGATATGATTTGATTTGATGATATGATTAATATGGATAATGATATGACGATGATATGACTCGATAATAAATAATATGATTCTGATTGTATTGATTATGGTATGATATGATTGGTATTATGATGATCAATGATATGACTTGAAACCATTTGATATGATATGTTCGATTGATATTATATCTATTTTTACTATTTTTATTGGATAAAATGATCAATATCATCACACAAGTTGTAAGTTCAGTATCAGTATCAGTGAGTATAGTATCAGTGTATTAGTGTATAAGATATGATTCTGATATGATTCTGATGAAATGATTTGATTGATTGATTGATATGATGAAAAAACTATATATGATCTACTAGAACTGTTTGATTTCATATTTTAAAATGAATCAACGAATACTGAATAGCCAGCCTAGTAGTCGCCTATCCCATCAGTAAGACAGTAAGCCTATTAGTTCCCCTGAACAGAGACAAGTATGCAGTATGCAGCAGTATGAACTAATGACTAAGACATGACTTGGGATTTGTATCTCCATCATGTGAGCCTTCCTCGAAAAAAACCCTTGCTTCAAGTCCAACGAACAGTGGTTGGAAAAAAATGCAACTTTTCATTTGTAGTCACGAGGACGCCTGCAACAAAAAAACCTGGGACCCGTAGCAAAATCTGATTCGTCGTTTAGCTTGCTTCATTCCGGAAACACAACATCCTAGCATCAAACATCATGTGATGAGAGCTGTGAGGTCTCAACCCGCAGCAGTTTAGGACAAGTCACCGCATGAAAACATACGGTTTCCACTAAACGTGGATCAGTTGTCTCTGCAGCTTTGTCAAATTCGGCAAACGGTAAATCTTGAAATGCCCTATGGAACACCTCTGGCAGCCAGGTGTGAACAAGTATACCGCTCAATGTAAAGCTGAGAGGGCCGAATAGTGTCGTCCACTTATTCGGCGACGGAATCGAGGGCATGGCGCTGAGACACAAATTCACCAGTGCTTCAGCACACTTTGTGACTGCCTGACGCCTGTCCAAGCAGTGCCGGTGATCCGGTTGTAAAACCGAATGGCTGCATACGTGGCATGGGTTGCCCGACAAATCCGAACTGTTGAACATTTCAAGAAAGCAAGCCGCTTTCCTCTCGAACAACTTGGATGATGTATCAGGATCTGAATCATCATCGTCGCTATGAATCTTACGCCCTTGACGTAAGTAGTCCACAAGCTGAACCAAGCAGGGATGCGGAGACACATGATCAGCCAAGGGTGTTCCCACAATGCGCTGTTCGAACACTAGCCTTTCATCCAACCAGTCAAAGACAGCCTGTCTCATTCTCATGAAGTAGCCCAAATTCCTGATGAAAGTAGTCATTCCGTAAAGTCTGTTCAACAAATTGGAACCCACATGGGCGAGCATGCTGACATTTATAAGTTGGGACTGGTGATTCTGGCAAAGCACATGGATAAGCTGAAACTTGAAGTTCTGGTCCATGCGTTTGTTCCTCGAAAGAAGGTGTGCAACAAGTCTCAGGTTTGCTGAAGCCGCATCTGACTCCAGAATCTGAATTCGCCGTTGACAATGACGGCTCAAAAGTTCAAGAAGCCGCATAATGGAAACATAGGTCGGATGATGAAAAATCCCATAGAAGATGTCATGAGCGGCGCTCCCCAGTAATACAATTGGTGGTAAAACCAAGCGATAAATCAATGCCATGCCATTCTCAAGAATCAATACGAACCGCTGACGGCAAACCATTACCTCCCACGCGGATCTGACTCTCTTCCCAGACTTGTCTGCATCAACCGAGCAGACCAACTGTGTCTCATCCCACTTGACTTGGTGGATCAGGATCTTTGGCTGGGTGGCAGAAGCAAAATGAATCAGCTTGGTCAACAGCACCAGCTGTTGACCCATGTACACACATCCCACCATGTTTCGCATGAAATTCACCATGGAGCGTGACACATCCAGAGACAGTGCTACATGGGAACTGTGAATCAATTTTCCGTAGGCCGCTCGAAAAAAGGTTGACCAAGGTACTATTCTGCTGTAGCGGTTTCCTCTCTTTCCCCTGCTTTCCAATTTCAAACAAATGCCTGATGCAGAAGGTTTTGCGTGAATGTCAACAATCTGGCCATCATCTCTCACAAAGTGCGAATTGTGCAAAAGATCCCTGACGTTTTGCTGAAAAGAATGCGTTCGTCTCAAAAACTTGACATGCCGCATATGATACGTGAGTAGGCCCTGTTGAGACCCATTGCCATGACGCCCTGAACCAACTTTGCCAACCATGCTTGGAAAAAAAATATCCTGAGCTACACCAGGTGTGCTTGTCTGCTCCACCACTGCAGGCTGTGATGGATTTGCCACTATGCCCTCCCCAGGAACAACTGCCACTGCAGAACTCTGCTCTGAATCTACGCTTTCTGCCAGCAAGGACATAAAATCTATGCCGTCCCCACGAACAACTGCCACAGCAGAACTCTGCTCTGGATCTACGCTTTCTGCCAGCAAGGACATAAAATCTATGCCCTCCCCAGGAACAACTGCCACAGCAGAACTCTGCTCTGGATCTACGCCGTCTGCCAGCAAGGACATAAAATCGAATTCGTTTTCATCTCCATCCATGGCACCAAGATGAATTAGTTCGCGTGCAAAACTCGTTATCAACCAACCATATTTGACTTTGACAATGCAATTCTTCTTGGTTTCCGAGTCCATAGTCCATAGTGGTACATGACCAGGGTCAGGGTGGTACTAAATTTGTTTGAAACTATGTTTGATTTCTGGATCATATCATCGAGTGATGGACGAAGAAAACCACTTAACTATCCAGAATAATGTTGATAAATTATCCGGGTATTTACAAAAATATCATCATAATATCATATCAGCCGTATTATGTACGCCACTGCCGTAAACAAAAAACATTCATATCCTTTCATGTTTCACAACACTTTTCTCTCCACATGACTAACATGCAGCTCGAACAGGATGCGCCGAGAATCGGCGTGATAGGTTTTGCAAAACTCTGGCATCAAACGTGGCACAATGGACACATGCAAGTCCCAGTTCCAAGTTCAAACACCATGCATTCCGTATCATATCATCATCATCATCATCATCATCAATCATCAATCATCATCATCATCATCATCATTCATCATCATCATCATCATCATCATCATCATCAATCATCATCATCATCATCATCATCATCATCTATCATCTATCATCACCGACCTGCAAAGAACTTGCAGGAAGAAACGACCTTTAGATAGATAACATGAGTGGCCAGGGGAGAAAAAAGTAATAACAACACAGCCAAATAAGCGTAACAACATAAATTATAGAAAAACACCGTTACAATATAGGAAAAAAGAACTGTGTAATACAGGAAAAAAACACGTTAAAATATGGAAAAAATCGCTGAAATACATAAGAGAAAAACGCGTTGAGAGGTAAAAAATACAACATTAAAATATAAAAAGACACGTTAACATATAGAAGTAAAACACATTAAAGATATCGTTAAAATATAAAAATAGTGTTAAAATATAAAAAAATAGTGTTAAAATATAAAAAAAATAACGTTAAAATATAAAAATAACGTTAAAAAATAAAAAAATAACGTTAAAATATAAAAAAATAGTGTTAAAATATAAAAAATATAGTGTTAAAATATAAAAAAAATAGTGTTAAAATATAAAAAAATAGTGTTAAAATATAAAAAAATAGTGTTAAAATATAAAAAAAAATAGTGTTAAAATATAAAAAAAACGTTAAAATATAAAAAAAAATAGTGTTAAAATATTAAAAAAATAACGTTAAAATATAAAAAAATAGTGTTAAAATATAAAAAAAAAACGTTAAAATATAAAAAAAATAGTGTTAAAATATAAAAAATAACGTTAAAATATAAAAAAAAGTGTTAAAATATAAAAAAATAACGTTAAAATATAAAAAAAATAGTGTTAAAATATAAAAAATGACGTTAAAATATTAAAAAAATAACGTTAAAATATAAAAAACAAAGTGTTAAAATATAAAAAATAGCGTTAAAATATAAAGGCAAAACCATCGGAAGCAAAACCTAAAGAACCATGCCAAAAACGTGATAGAGCAACATGCTAATATATATTGTTTGATATGTTAGAGCTATGGAAAATTGTTTGGTTCCATTGGCACTCCAATTTTGGCCCATACCCAAAATCGCCAAAACAAGATTTTGGAAGATGTGTTTCTGTTGCGTTATTGGAATTCTAAGTGCAGTGAGTTCAAAATATGTGTCTATTTAATGATATCCTTCTCTACAAGTGAGCCAGACTCATTTGTTTCTCAAATGATCGGAATGATCGGCCGCAGATCCCCAGATGGTTCAAGGTTGAGGTGCTAAAGGAATCTGAAGGCTTTTAGCTTATATAATCTTATATACACACCAAAAAAAGGCATTGTGTCCGAAGTATATCCATATCACCCCCTCCTTTCATCTTCTTTCCTGCGTTACAAGATTCCACGTATGTTTGGTTTTGTTGATTTACACCCATATGACCCATATCGTCTCTGCCGGAAAAAAATACCCTCCGATAATTAACCATGGCTTGCTGGAAAATCCACCATTTGGTTCGATTATTTTCCCAGCTAGAAACCTCCATTTGAGTAAATGTCGTCATGTTGTCCAGGATTTTCCATTTTTATAGTTAATTAATGCTGGTTACCTATTAAAAATGCTGATGTTCCAGTTCTCTATGTTCGCTTACCAGAGGCTATCCCAATTGCCATGGATTTTCCACCAGCTTCACCAGGAATCTCCCGGGCTTCCTGTGTGCAGCTTTATCCCACAGGCCAGCTTGGTTGTGCTTTATGATTGGAAATCAAAAAGGTGGATGTCATAAGGATTTTCATCAAGAATTGGACTTTCAAAATAGGATGATTGGGCCCCAATTGATTTTCATATGGTTGGAAAAGGTTGAAAGCAGAAATCAGTTTGCCCTTCATCTGATTCCTTGCACAAGCTAATATCCTATATGTAGGCCCTTTTGTGATCCTGAGATGATCAAGTCAGGAAACGGTGAGTGGCTAGTCTCTGATATCCCAAGTATGGGGGCTTACAACACCAATTTCATTTACTGACCTATGAGGTGTTTGGTTTAACCTTTACCGGGTACTTGAATAATTTCTTCCGAATACTTCAATGTTTTGCTTAGCAACTGGTGGATATTCAACAATAAAGTGGTGATGTAATTCAAGTGAACAGCCCCCAGTTAAGTGATGTAATTACATGTAATTACTATAACTTAGCTGAAAAATCTGATGTAATTTAACTCTTGCTGTACCTCTTGTTGTCTTCGCCACCACCATGGCGGTTGTGTACCCGTCCCAGGCACCTGGACATGTTTGTGGAGCACCACCGAGAGCTTGGTGCGCGCTGGGCTTTTCGGGTCCGAGCTGGGATTCTGAAAGGTTGAAACGACCACATTACAGCCCTGGCTGAAAAGACTTCATGTAAATGGTGATAAAATTATATATATACATATATTATGTGTGTACGTTGTATAATATTATAAGATTATATGTATATATATAGCCTGAATTACAGGAATTATTTCATCCCATTTATAAGTGTTGAGGGCCAGAACTGTACAGTACCCTTTTGAAGTACCTTAACAAATCAAGTTCCAAAAACTGATGAAAATTACTTTACTTCGTGTGATCCCCACCATGACATTTATACATTTTGTTACTGGCAAATCTTCTGGCATTCTATCTGACATATCTTCTGGCATCTTCTGGCATTCTATCTGGCATATCTTCTGGCATTCTACCTGGCATATCTTCTGGCATATGTTCTGGCATATCTTCTGGCATTCTATCTGACATCTTATCTGGCATTCTCTCTGGCATACCTTCTGGCATTCTATCTGGCATATCTTCTAACATTCTATCTGGCATATCTTCTGGCATTTTATCTGGCTAATCTTCTGGCATTCTCTCCGGCATACCTTCTGGCATTCTATCTGGCATATCTTCTAACATTTTATCTGGCATATCTTCTGGCATTCTATCTGGCATATCTCATGGCATTTTATCTGGCATATCTTCTGGTATTCAATCTGACATTCTATCTGGCATACCTTCTGGCATTCTATCTGGCCGTTGAGGTCCAGCGGTGCACACTGAGCTGGGCAGGTCCCAGGTTGAGGTCCAGCAGTGCACACTGAGCTGGGAAGGTCCCAGGTTGAGGTCCAGCGGTGCACACTCTGACGGGTTTTCCCAGGTTGAGGTCCAGCGGTGCACACTGAGCTGGGCAGGTCCCAGGTTGAGGTCCAGCGGTGCCCACTGAGCTGGGAAGGTCCCAGGTTGAGGTCCAGCGGTGCACACTGAGCTCGGACGTTGGCGAAGAGCTTGGCGAAGAGTTGGCAAGGCAACAGTGGACGTGGAAGTGGAGGCAGAGGTGGTGGAGGAGATGCTGGCGGAGGAGGAGCAGGAGGATAGCTAGCCGAGGAGGAGAACAACTCTGATAAAATCTAACAACCCTCACCTGGCAGGTGGGGAATAACATTTTTTAGGTGAAACAACATGAAACAGCCCAACCCGAGAGTTCTGTTCCCTCGCATTCACGTTTTGGTTTTTGATTGATGAACTCTGTTTCAGGTCACCCTGTTTGCTGATTCCCTCAAGGTTGTAGCACGGCTCATTTTGATCAGCAACCAATTTCAGTCACTTTGAGTGGGACCCCCTAGATATATAGTTTTGAGTAGATTGCCATGACTCCAATAACTATACGCTTTATGATACTTATAATATCTGCAAACTATGGTTGATATATAACTCCACTAGTTATTGTTCATAACTCCAATAACTATTGTTTACAAGTTCAACAACTATGGTTTATAGCTCCAATGACTGTGGTTTATGATACTATTATGATATAGTTACTGGTGTCTCTTGTTAAAGAACAAACATAATGTTTGGGGGGCCCCACATTGCAGCATGACTTCTCCTAGCCTCGGAATCAAAATGAGCACTGCCATGCCCTCACCTTGACCATCATTTTCCCACACATATACATATACATATATATATATATATATGTATATATGCATAGAAAAATATATGCATAGATAAATATACATATATATATAATTTACATTTCAATACAAATACAAGTACAAATACAATACGCTACACTACTATACCATACAATACAATACATTCTATACCTATAGACCCTCCGTTTGTACCCATCAAATCGGTGTTATACATGTTTTACTCCATGAGTTGTTTTGGATTTTCGAGTAGCTTTACCATTTTTTTGGAGGAAAATTTTGAGGGTCTTATGTGGGATGGTCTCGATATACAGATGAGTTTGCCATGGATGGGATGTTGGCCACTATCCCCAACAGCTCATCGATATCCTTTGGGTGTGGGGCCGGGAAGTCAATCTAAAAAACAAGAGATGCCAGATGTGGGATTGCTCACATTTCTACCTTAAAACTTAAGATTTGAAACCCTGCCATTTCTTCAAATCAGCTTGAAAACCCCCAATCAGCTCAGCTCCGAGGCAAGACAATTCTTTACAAGTTCCCCTTCAAGTCGTAGCCCCAGTGCTCCGAAAACTGGCTGTTCTGCTGGCTCCGGCCGAGCCAAGGCCAGAGATTATTTCTACAACAAGCCCAAGGACGCAAAGCGATGTGAGAACTTGCAGATGGTTTGCAAGTTTACAATATCCAAAATCATGAAAACCCAGATTAAAGATCCTCAGAGCATACCCACCGACATAGATATTTTGTCAACATGGAGGTATGTTCACACCCATATTGGATGGGTACTTTGCAGGTCTAGCTAAGAGAAATGTTAAAATCAATAAAACATATCAATCATGTCCACCATGCCTCACTGGAATTGTTGACTTTATCCCCGCGCCAAAATGTACGTGCTCCGCAGTGTCAGGAATATTGAGCACATGCTCAAGGGCAATTTCAGCAATTTTGTGAAAGGCCGACTGTTTTCACCGCACCATTGATGGGAGGATGATCGTGAAGGTTATATATCAGCTACTCCGTGTTTTTGTGTTTGCTTTTAGACATAGCCCATAGCCATGGAAAGTCACCGGTAAAAAGAAACAACTAATCTATGTTCATGGGCCATCCTATACTGGTTGGTGGTTTGGAACATGATTTTTATGTTTCCATTCAGTTGGGAATTTCATCATCCCAACTGGTTTTCATATATTTTTCAGAGGGGTTGGTTGAAATCACCAACCAGCTATACTTATTGAACCTATAGATTCTAGATATTATAGGCCATCTATCCACTATAGATATTGGATTTTTGATCAAACGGTGAGTTGATGTGAGCGGTTTTAAGATCGCCTGCCAGGATGGTGGTTTCGTGCTCCTCTCACTCAGCTGCCTTTGACTTAAGACGTCCGCACTGTGCAGTCTGCATGAAGAAACTACACTGATAGTGGGATGAGATGTTACTTTGATACTAGTTCCACACCACCCTCAACTGAGTTCAAAACTGAACGGTGTTTCGAATCGCTTCGAATGAACGTAGTTTTCCCAGCAAAACCTCAGTTTGTTCGGGGGATTTCCCAGCGGCCTGCCATGTTTGATGACACCGGATCCATGCCATCCGGATCCATGCCACTAAGGCTTGGAGATGGGATTTTTAATGCTGATGGCCCGTCGATCACTTGGATCGGAACGGTCGGAACGCTGCACTTTGTCATGCACTTTTGCAAAAACAGATTTCAGCAGTCACGTGGGTTCTGAGAACAGAAATAGTTCACTCTATGTAAGGGATGGGGAGAACCCAATTCCATCGGTTCATCATGGTTTTCTCATTCGAATGGCCATAGCTTAGGGAGTACGAAGCATTGGCATTGTCACACATCCCCTATGGATAGAAACCATGGAGAGCCGCAGCCCCTTCGTGTTGCCATGAACACAAAGCTTCAGGTGACCAATGACAGGCATCAGCTTACCAGTGAAGGGTTGAAGGGTTGAACGTGGCAAGAGATTTTCCAACGAGAGATATGCAGCTGTCTCCAGCCCTTAGCTGTGTCATTTTTTATGGTTCTGCAAGCCAATTGGTGCCCTCCAGGAAAAGTAGAATGTATAGTGGATCGAACTCTCCAAGGGCAGTCAAAGTGACCACTTCCAGAGAGTTTCTTAGGACCTCAAACCAGTTGATGATATCTTTGTTCGTCTCCCCGAATGACCTAGCACTTGATCCTTCATCAGTTCTTAAAAGAATATCTGGTTGGCTATGTCTTTGGTTGCCATGGCCGTGCCGACGTCCCGTGTGGCCTGACATGGCAAATGTCACCAATCTATACTTGGACATTGAGCCAACATTACAAGGAGGAGTATGGCGACGAAGGAGAGCCGCACCACATCACCAACCAGTTTCAGGGTATCTCAGTGTTGATCCATGCCCAGATATTTGTGTTTCTGGAAATGTGTGTGGGTACTCCCAATGTTTGAAGTTGAATCGGGAAAATGATGATCCACCAGATTTTTTTTGGGACCCACTTTTCAGACAAACCCATATACGTGATTCTGACAGGTAGTGTCCCAAACACAAAACATATAAATTCTTTCTTCGAGTGGTCCCACCAACTGACATTCTATCTCACAAGTATTCTGATGTTCTATCTGACATATATTAATTATCATCATATATTACGACATTCTATCTGACATATATTCTGACACGTATTCTGACATTCTCTCTGGCAGTCTATCTTACATATATGTCTGGCATTCTATCTGGCATTTCATCTGGCTTTCTGTCCGACGTTTTATTTGACATTCTTTCTGGCACTTGAGCTGGCATTCTAACTGACATACTATCTGACATTCTATTTTGCATTTTATCTGACTATCCGGCATTGTACCTCACATATATTTTATATTCTGACATTCTATTTGGCATTCTATGGGGCATTCAAACTGGCAATGATCTGACATTCCTTCTGGCATTCTTTCTGACATTCTGGCATCTGTTCTGGCATTCTTTCCGGCATCTGACATCCCATCTGACATTCTTTCCCTGCGACCGAGCCGGAGCTCCCTGCCGTGGAGCTTCTGGAGCTGGATTGCTCCGCCGGAGTCAGGGAAGGAAGGAAGGCATTCCCAACGTTGCACCTTTTTGTTAAAATCTAGAGACCCGCATTTGGCAAGTGGGGAATAATAGACAATAGTAGTAATAGGAACTCCACCCACAAAAATGGGGTAGTATGTTATTTGTGCTTTTCAGACCCTGTCTTGCCGTCCCTAAAAAGAAGGATGATGATCCACTTGTTTATGGCCCTCTTGTGGCTGTTCTATGCTGTCTTTGGATCTTCGGATGTGAGATTTTGAGATTTTGGGGGACGCCCGCTGCCCACATCAGGTTTTTGAATACAATAGCATCAGTTTTTTGGGCTCCAAACTTGTTTCGGACATAGGCTCTGATACGCTGCGAACAAGTGTTTGTAGTCAATAAGTTGAACGTGATAAAATCAGGCTCATGTTTCCTGAACCGTTTGATATTTTTGGGTACCAGGTATGTATGTGCACCTTTTCCTGGTGGGATATACTTAGGCTTACCTCGCAGAAGTAAAGGTAATTTGCCCAGGTATGCATCTAGGTGGATCGTATTTGCTAATAGTAAATCGACAGAGATACGAAAAAAAGGCACCACAAATGTATAGATCGTTGTTCAAACGGGAAACAACGCCGGATTTCCATATTATATTATATAATAATTTACCCACAAAAATGATGGAAAAAGGCCTGGGAGTCTGTGCCAGAATTTACCCCAAAAGAAATGATACAGAAAAAAAGGGACCGTGGTCACGTGGTCCTAAAATGGTTTTATATGGTTTTAGTTTTATATGAAAAACACCAAGATGATGTAAGTTACCCTCCGGGAATCAGCCATTTAGACTTGATTATCCCATTAAAACCTCCATTTATAGGGGACTTTCCAGCCACGTCTGATTACTAGAGGCTATTGGTCATTTCTTTAATAGACGAAGCACAGGTTTTGGGGTCGGCATTCCGGTCAGGATGTTGCATGGCTCCCCAGCGGCCTCCGCAATGGCGGTGGGTGGTCGAAAAGAATGGTCCAGGTGCGCCCGGGTGGCAGAAAGTGATGGAAAGGGGTGGTTGAGATGGGGGTAAATCATTTGAATTTACTGTAATCTACTGTATGGATAAAAACAATCACAATTGATACTGCACATGTGCATATAATGACAATTAATGATGACATATATATATATATATATATGTATATACAATACTATACATATAGTTTTTAGTATACTATATACATATTTACTACTGTGTGTATATATATATATATATATGGTCAGCGGCCCCTCTGGGGCCTACATTTTCTTTTGTTCAGAGGTATATTTTACTTTCAATCACTATATCCAAAGGTTAGGTAAGTACAAAAACATTGTAGATTACAGGTGAGAACACACTTTTTCAATGATACATATACTTTATTCATATAAGGAATCATGTCCTGACAAATGTTGAGTATCTGGAGGCCGAATTTCGGCTCTTGGTAACAAAACAAACAAAGTTGCCAGATTTCAAGAAATGACACTGAAACCAAAAAAACAAAAAACATCTTTTGAAATGGAAAAGATGTTTTCACCTCAAAGTTTTGTTTTTTTTGTTGTTCCTTGAGTTTTTTGTTTTTTTTTGGTTTCCCTCGAGAGGGTGTGTGGTTTTTTGGTTTCAGGCCTTCAAAAACCAAAAAACAAAACTTTGAGGTGAAACCATCTTTTCCCTTTCAAAAGATGTTTTTTGTTTTTTTGTTTCAGTGTTATTTCTTGAAATCTGGCAACTTTGCTTGTTTTGTTACCAAGAGCCAACCAGATGAGAGAGTTGTTTGCAATGACAATGCTTGGATAGCAGAATTGAATGCAGTGGGAAATGATGTTCAGACAGAATCGTGACAGATGGAAGAGGTTCATTGGACAGATGAATTTGGCAGAGGGTTGGTTGATGTAGTTTACTGAGTAATGATTTTTTGCATGTATGTATATGTTATATCTTAATCATATGTGTGGTTGTGAACAAAATATTAATCAATTTATATTGTTTAAAAATGTAGGCCTCAGAGGGGCCGCTAAGCATATATATATATAGTATGTATATATATATATATATACATATACTATACACTATATAGTATGTATCGTATATATTTATAATATATGTATAACTTTTGTAGAAACAATTGGATTCTATCGAATATGGCAGACATTATTTAACCTGGCTATGGAATATTCATCCATGTGGAGATGGGATAATCCCATGTTTTTCCAGTAAAGCTTGGGATTGCCCATTGCCATTTTTTTTTACCAGAGGGTGAATCATGGGAACGCGATGCGGAAATGAATCACATTGTATCTACAGTATAGATTCTAGCATCCCTCCAACCATCACCCTGGGAATAGCCACTTTTGAGGCTTTTGGAGTCTTTTGTCTCCAAGCCATGGCAGGGTCTGTGTTAGTTTGAGGGGTGGTTATCAACAACATTAATTGTATGTTGTCATCAAACATGATGGATTTACGGCGAAACATGGCCATTTTGATGGGGAACATCATGGCAATGCAGCGGTATTTCCGAAGGTAATGACAGCATCAACTGGTTGGTGGTTTCAATTATAACGTGGCAATGGAAAATCCCATATACAATTGCCACGTTTGCTTGCCGGAGGGCATAAGATATTTCAGGAGGGTTGAAAGTTGAAACCACCACCGACCAGATAACTGTGCCCACAGTAAGTAACCCATCATCTAACAAAAATTGGGATGCTGATTCGTATCGAACATTTAGCAGTTTATGGCCAGCC
>CAMXCT020003585.1:0-60451 GCA_947184155.2 Cladocopium goreaui | reverse complement strand
ATATAGGTTTGTCTGAAAATGAGTAATTTACGTCATTTTCAACATGACATGAAATGTCACCACCGGATGAGCGGAATTCGTTTTTTTGTTTCATGGCTTATTCACCACGAGAACAATTTTTTTCAAACCAGCCAACTCAAAACAAATCAGTTTGAGTGAGTTCGTTTGTTTTGTTTGTAAGAAGCAGTCACAACATGTGACATCTTTGTTTTGCTTCAAGGGAAGCAACCATGTGATTTCGGTTTTGCTGGTTGTTTACGACGTTTTTGACGGGGAGACGTTGTAGTAAGGTGTAACTCGTTGTTTCGCGGTAAGTAGACTGCACGCACGCGAGCATAAAGATCCTTATTTGGGATTCTACATATTTGCAGCCTGCTACCGCAAAAACGTCAAAAATATCCAGTTTGCAGCTGTCACATTTTCACCGGGGAGCCTGCCACCGCAAAAAAAAATCTAAAAAGGTTCAGTTTTCAACTGCCGCACTCACCTGGGAGCCTGCCACCGCAAAAACGTCAATAATATCGAGTTTGCAGCTGTCACATTTTCACCTGGGAGCCTGCCACCGGGAAAAAAATAACAGGAAAAATCAACTTGCAGCTGTCGCATTCTCACCTGGAAGTAAACCAACAAAAAATTCCCAGTTTCCTGAAATCTGGTAGATGAACTTTTGTCGAGGTGGGATAGAATAAGGTTTTTTTTTTAAATCATATCAATCTTCCTTTGTGTGAAAAAAAAGTTCTAATCTATCCCACCTTCTGTTTTGCAATCTGGATTTTACATTTTTTTGATGGCAGGCCCCCAGATGATACACTTGCAAGCTGCACATTTGTTCATTTTTTGTGGTGGCAGACTCCCAGATGACTGTGGTAGTTGAAAGTTGAAAGCTAACCTTCTTTACTTTTTTTTTTGGCGGGGGCAGGCCCCCAGGCGAAAATGGGACAGCTGCAAACTGGATATTCTTGACGTTTAGGCGGTGGCAGGCTCCCAGATGAAAATGCGACACTTCCGCAAGCTGCACAAAAATCTTGTTCCCTTTTTTCGGTGGCAGGCGCCCAGATGGAGCGTGACAGTTGCAAATCTGAAATTCTTGACCTTTTTTTTTTGCGTGGCAGGCTCCCAGTGTAAAATGTGACAGCTCAAGCTGGATATCTTGATTTTTTTGCGTTGCAGGCTCCCAGCTGAAACCTTCCTTGACCTGTCTTTTGCGTGGCAGGCTCCCAAGCGAAAATGGTGGACATGCTCACGCTGGATATGTATCTTGAACGTTTTTTGCGGTGGCAGGCTCCCAGAAATGAGCGGGCAGTTAAAAACTAAACCTTCTTTACCTTTTTTGCGGTGCAGCTCCCAGGTTGAAAATGTGACAGCTGCAAGCTGGATATCTACGTTTTTGCCGGTGGCCAGGCTCCCAGATAAGTGTGGCGGTTGAAGCTGAAACCTTCTTTGCTCTTTTTTTTGCGGTGGCAGGCTCCCAGGTGAAAATGTGACAGCTGCAAGCTGCTTATTCTTGACGTTTTTGCGGTGGCAGGCTCCCAGATGAGTGTGGCAGTTGAAAACTAAACCTTCTTTACTTTTTTTTCGGTGGCAGGCTCCCAGGTGAAAATGTGACAGCTGCAAGCTGCCTATTCTTGACGGTTTTGTGGTGGCAGGCCCCTAGATGAGTGTGGCAGTTGAAAACAAAACCTTCTTTACCTTTTTTTTGCGGTGGCAGGCTCCCAGGTGAAAATGTGACAGCTGCAAGCTGGATATTCTTGACGTTTTTGCGGTGGCAGGCTCCCAGATGAAAATGCGACACTTGCAAGCTACACCTTCTGTGGTTTTTTTGCGGTGGCAGGTTCCCAGATGAGTGCGTCAGTTGAAAGCTGAACCTTCTTAACCTTTTTTTTTGCGGTGGCAGACTCCCAGGTGAAAATGTGCATTTTTGCGGTGGCAGGCCCCCAGATGAGTGCAGCAGTTGAAAGCTGGACCTTTTTTTTTTTTTTCCGGCGAACAGGTTTTTTTTTTTGGTTAAAACATTCGCTTTCTGGGTCCCCTGGTATGAGGTTGTGGTAATGAGGCAAGGCCCTTGCGTAGCAACGTAGTGCGTATAGAGTTGTTTCTCTACCAAACAAGTTCCGTTGCTGCAGCTGCGCGATAATGTCCTAACCTGAATCTGTTCTTGTTGTTTCTGCAAGCAGAACTGGCGATGAGGGATGAATTTAACGTTGGGCTAAGGTGCTTAAACGTTCAAGATACCACAAAAGGTTTTGGTTCATTTTGACAGCAGAACGGTGGTCATGGAAGTCCAAAACATCTAAGGAGTGTGTAACAACTCACCTGCCGAATGGACGCAAGGGTTGCGATGCCGCTTTTGGCGTGAGCCTCAAATTTTTGTGGAAGAAGTGGGCCGTTTTTGGCAAGCAGAACTGGCGATGAGGGATGAATTTAACGTTGGTCTAAGGTGCTTAAACGTTCAAGATACCACAAAAGGTTTTGGTTCATTTTGACAGCAGAACGGTGGTCATGGAAGTCCAAAACATCTAAGGAGTGTGTAACAACTCACCTGCCGAATGGACGCAAGGGTTGCGGTGCAGCTTTTGGCGTGAGCCTCAAATTTTTGTGGAAGAAGTGGGCCGTTTTTGGCAAGCAGAACTGGCGATGAGGGATGAATTTAACGTTGGGCTAAGGTGCTTAAACGTTCAAGATCCCACAACAGGTTTTTCTTCATTTTGACAGCAGAACGGTGGTCATGGAAGTCCAATACATCTAAGGAGCGTGTAACAACTCACCTGCCGAATGGACGCCAGGGTTGCGATGCAGCTTTTGGCGTGCGCCTGAGCGAACCAAGCTATAGTGCAAAGGTTTTTGTGGAAGAGATGGAGGGGCGTTTTTTTTTTGGCAAGCAGAACTGGCGATGAGGGATGAATTTAACGTTGGGCTAAGGTGCTCAAACGTTCCAGATGCCACAAAAGGTTTTTCTTCATTTTGACAGCAGAACGGTGGTCATGGAAGTCCAAAACATCTAAGGAGTGTGTAACAACTCACCTGCCGAATGGATGTTCCGCATCTTTGCTTCGATCCTCGAAAGGAAGCAGCCCGAGGGAATACATCTGAGTGTTGGTTGCTTGATTTTGATTTTCAGTACGGTGGTTTCACGTTGTGCAATTTTTCTTTGGCAACTCGGACCTGTTCAGTCGATGGTTTCATTTGTGGTGGACTGTTGTTTGAGACTGATTTGATTTTATTTCTCGACGTGGCGTAACCCGACGATTAGCGCGGCGAATATATATATATATATGTCTATACATCTGATATATATATATGTCTATACATCTGAGTTTGCATGTCTCTTCATGATTGCGTAGTACGACGCGCGTTTGTGGAAGGCCCAGTACTGTTTGTTGGCAGGTGCAGCTGCTTAGTTGAAAGAAAAGCCGCAGGGGATCCCCTTGAACCCCTGCAGTCAATTTTGACATGCCGCGGACTTTTCAGAATAAATGTTTGATGTCTATCGAGGAGACCTCCCAGAATGAAAGCCTTTCATGTCTATTGATGTCTGTTCGATCGGTATTCAAACATTGACAAATTTCAACATTGACCGCAGGGGTCGCAGAGGATTGGGTGTGGTCACATTTTTCTAGGGGTCTCTAGCAAACGAAATGAGAACGCAGAAATAGATAAGATGGGACGGAATTAATTACATTAGCAGAAAAAGCGACTAGAAGAATGTAGACGTAGCTGACACAGCATGCTGTGGTGAATTGTGGCCCCTGATACCGTCAGTGCGCACGATGCTTCAGTACAGATCTTACGTCGATTTCGTGCAGAGCACAGCTGCCCACACCACAAGATTAAAAGGCGTGCTGTGTGCCGTCATGCTTTTGGGTTCTCTGGCCCACCTTGCTTTTGCCACTTTAACGCTGACTGCAGGGGTTGCAGGGGACTTGGACTGGCCCAGATGTTATCATTGTAATGAGGAGCTGGAATGAAACATTTCGCCTGCAGCCATCCTGTGAAGGCTCCACCGACCTTTGCATGCTCTTCGAGAATATCCTTCACTATTTCCGATTGGCTACATTGTCTTTGCCGTGATGGGGCCATTTTTGGAATCGAAATATAGGCCCTATTTAGGGGTTCATGGTTTGTTCTGTGATAGTGATACAATATGTCATGCGGTTTCTTTTGTGGTGTTTTCAATTTGCATGTTTTTGAAACTTAACATAGTGGTGATCCACCACTGTGTTTTTGCGGCCAATGTTTGTTTGTGTTTTAGTTGTTGGACTCTGACCTTTCTTGTCGGTTTGCTGTTTCTTTGTCAAAACGCCAATCTGACTGGGATTTGGTTGGGATGGTTTTGATGACTGGCCGCTTTATCTGACCAACTGTGTCCATGTGATGACGTTTTTACGTCGTTTACAACCGAGCCTCAGAACGTCGTCGGCCACACCGGAGGAAAAAAACCGGCCTTCAAAGTACTCGGGAGGACCACTTTTTGGAGTCCAAAAAGCCAATGTGTTTACGGCCCCGAAAATGAGATTGCTGCAGTGACCTTTTTGCGAAAAATGGCGCAGCTTTAAATACTTTTGCAAGTGTAACGGAATGGCAGGATTCCGGGGAACACGGTTGCTGATTGAAGGTTTCTAGCCCCGCCTGCATGTCGCCAGTCTTTGCCAAAGCACCATGTTGTTTGGAATTGTTTGGGTGTTGTTGTCGCAGGCTTTCGCAACATGGCGTGGGTGAGGTGCTGATTCCGCTGCGACAGTGCTGGCGGGATGCTTTTTCTGTGTTTGCGTTTGCGCTGCTCAGTTTTGTTTTGGTCTCTTCATGCGTTGTTTGTTTTTGGGCTCCCCCCCCTTCGCCCCCCTAGACTCCTAACGCGGCAACTTTGCGGGTCGGGTTGTGTATGTCGCCCGGAGTTCAGTATCATCCGGTTAAAGAATAATAGTATATATTTAAAACCGGATGAATCCTTTGTTTACATTGGGGGAAGAGTTTCGATTTCATGACTCCAGCAGATTCCGTAAGGGCTGGAGATGCAAAACTTCGATTTTACCACAGTTTTGTGCCAGTTTTGATGTCTTTAGCTGCGGAGTCTTGCCGGAGTCGGGCGGAGTCGGTACACCTGCTGAAACCCTATTTACAATGGGGAAAGGGTTGAAAGAGTTCCAACTTTGTGACTCCAGACGACTCCGCAAGAAACCGCAACATGCGCAAGATGATGTCACTGAATTGTTCGATTTGTTTGATGCCCATTTTTGGGGTTGGAAAGGTATATAGAATTTGGACTCCCAAAGGTGGTCCTCCCCAGTTCAGCACGTGGATGTTTGTGTCATCCTTCCTGCCTTCTGTGGTTTCATGTGTTCTGGCGAACTTTTGAAGCAGCTGGGTGCGTTCCGAGCATCATGTCGCAACCCCAAAAACAGGATTGCCACACGCTCCAACGCGTGGATTTGGCGCGCCCGTTTTTGGTCTCGCCTGCTATTAAAATAGAAATTGAAAACAGCCTCGAAAGGGCCCTGTCCAAAGCGAAAAGCGGTAGCGCGTGGCAATCCCATTTTTGGCAGTGTGGAACCTTGCGACCTGCTCGAAACACGAAGCTCTTACATTACGCAAGTAAATCAAAGTTGGGTTTTGTTCAAGCAGCAAGCTTCAACGCAACAGTACTTGCAAACCATTTTTGTGTGTTTTTGGTTGTTTCTGTTATTTTGGTGGTTCTGGTTGCGACAGAACACAGGCGACCCGATAGCTCAGTTGGTATGGCGTTGGTCTTGCCAGCGCTGACAGACTGCCGGTGGTGGTTCGAATGGTCCACTCGGGAGTCTCAAGTCCGACCCGCCGAAAGGCGGGCGCCGACTACAAAAAATCTGGTTGCGACAGTGTATAAGTCCTTACCAGTTCATATCCTGAGGCCTCTCATCTGAAGACAGCCTGCTGATGCGGTAGTTTACTAATTAATTGTGTTTTTGCGACATGCAATCGAACATGTTGAACGACCTGGCGAAACCCATGAAGGCGTTGGACGGAAAAAAAGTTGTTTTTGGTGGTTCTGGGTTTTTGTAATGTTGCCACTGCTTTAATTCGCTAAATTTGCAAAATGCATTGTCTTTCCGGCTGGACAAGCGATCTGGCGGGAGCCATCTGCCGGTTGGACGGAAAAAATGGGATTACTTGCAAGACAAGCCCGATAGACCCATGCATAACTACTGCGAATGCGAGATGAATTTGTAGTTGTTGCAGTCATCGTTGCAGTCGTGAGACATTGACAATGACGTTGCAGTTAATTTTGTGCATTGACATGGTTGGTGAGATTACCATCAACGATCTGAATTTGTAATTGGAAAGTGTCATAGTTGTTCCAACTATGACATTGGAATATGTGCAATTTTGTGACCTCGTGATTCCGTGACATCGTGGTTGATACTTCGTGATGTTTTGGATTTATGTGATTTTGTGACTCACAGTTGTGGAACTGTGATGATCGGAATATTTGCATGTTTTCGTGATTTGTGAATGTGTGATGTCATGGTGGATACTACCATGACATCTAAACAATCTACGATCTTGTGAACTTCGACGTTGTGGTTAATACAAGTGCTCGTGCTGAGTTCTATGAGTCTGGGATTGATCCATCTTCATTCATCTCGAAAGGGGGTGCGAATATTCTGTGCTGATATTGACCAATTTGGTGCGAGATGAATTTGTAGTTGTTGCAGTCATCGTTGCAGTCGTGAGACATTGACAATGACGTTGCAGTCAATTTGGTGCATTGACATGGTTGGTGAGATTACCATCAACGATCTGAATTTGTAATTGGAAAGTGTCATAGTTGTTCCAACTATGACATTGGAATATGTGCAATTTTGTGATCTCGTGATTCCGTGACATCGTGGTTGATACTTCGTGATGTTTTGGATTTATGTGATTTTGTGACTCACAGGTGTGGAACTTGGATGATCGGAATATTTGCATGTTTTCGTGATTTGTGAATGTGTGATGTCATGGTGGATACTACCATGCCATCTAAACAATCTACGATCTTGTGAACTTCGACGTTGTGTTTGAGGAACTACAACTTGGAATTCTGGTTTTATGTTGTTTGAGACCAAACTGGCCGGAATCGATACTTTCCGTTGCCTTCGTACAGGTAGCAAGTTTTGTCAAAGTAGGTTGGTTTGTACAACGTGAATTTGCTGGAATCAGTTTTGGCAAACAGAATTCGTGACCTATTTTGTTTTGACCGAACGAGTTTGAACTCACTATTTTGGTGGAACCAAAATAGTCTGAACGGCAGTGTGAACTGAGTTGTTGCAGTTTGAGAGTGTCAACGTATGTTTCCTGTGATCTTGTGCAGGTGGCGACTTCACTGCTCTATTGGGTGTTGTTTTGTCTCCTAATGATGACACATGTCAGTCTATTCAAGTAGCTTCGAGCTACGTCTTACTCACTGTGATGAGAGACTGACGTCTGAAGGGGACAAACACATCCATTGGGTGTGTGTTGTCTGCCTCTTGTTTGTGGAAGAAGAAATAGAAAGAGAATGGAAACAGTTTTTGGAACTAACTCAACCTTTTAAACACATGGCTCAAGGTGAAACCTTGTGAAACTGTGAAGAGTTAGTATATGACACCTCATGTCCTTGTTTTGGTTTGTGGTGACCGTGTGTAACTGCTGACCTGCTGCTGGACAGACTGTGGAGTGCAAACGGAAAAGGGATCAGACTGAGTGAGGCCATTGGTTTTGACACTTCGTGAACCTTGCGTTTTCGTTTTGTGTTAAGTAACTGCGCGTAAACTTTTGGCGAAATCGGTTTTGATTTTCTACGACTACATGAGAGCACATGTTGGGCACATGGGCAAGAGGATGGATCAGATAGTAAGGAGAAATGTACGCAGCAGCAGCCAGGTGCTAAGGGGTCAACGGTTCCAGGTGTGACTGGTGCAGCGCAACCCTCTATTGATGGGCGAATTGCCAGATGAGACGCCACAGAGATGCCATTGCCTGTGACTGATCAGCAAGGGCGCGTGCGCTCAATCCCCCGAACGGGCCATACTGAGGCACATCGCCGAGCGGTTCAACGCAAAATGGGTCCCCAAGGGGTGGTTTCATCTGCCCTCGACCGGGCGCCCTCATCGAACCTATGGAGACTGAGTGAGGTTGGGGCGGACCGGACGTGAAGGGATATAAAATATCCTAGGTAGAGATAGCTGTGGTTATATAGAATAGAAGGGTTGATGGAAGTCTCGTTAGATGGAAGTTTCTTTTTGATGGAGAGAGAATAGCTGCGGCCGATGGCATGCGCAGCTCGAGGTTCACTCGACATCCGAATACTTTTCATCCAGGCATCTGCACTGCGTTGTCCGAGATCGACAAAAGAGAGCATGCAGCCACCGTACTGTGATGAGGAAGGGGCATTTGAAATGCCCAAGAAGCTGCATTGGTATAGGCATATGGAAATGCCTGAGTGATTGCACTAGCAAGAGGGACATCGGGAAATATCCGAGGGTATCTGTAGATTTGCATGGTGGTCATGTCATGTGAGATTGCTTGCAGAGTTGCGTTACTTTGCAAATATTGTTTCACTCTGATGTGATGTATTGGGACAATTTCGGACTGGACTTGGAACTTGGGACGGCCCTTGACCGTCTTGTGGACGACTTCGGATGACTTTGTAATCATCTAGTTGCCGTGGATCGGTGTCTTCACGAGGTGTGAGGATTCTGACTTTATCATTGTTGGTTTTGTGCTTCACCTTTGGACGTTGTTATTGGTTTTGCACTGAGGTTGTCCTGGGCCAGTGACGATTCAACCTAGTTAAGGGGTTCCTCTCAGTGAGAACCCAATGAAAAGGGAGAATCTGAGGCCTCCTAGCAAAATTTGTGAAGTTTGTGTTCAACATATGTAGATTGTGATTGGATCTTAAACCGTGTTGAATATGATGGGATGCTTCGTTTGAAAGGGGGAGTGCAGATTCAGCAAGGCGCCTAGTTGGCTACTTGGACAGTGATTTATTGGTGTCTCAGTTTGACTTCTTTTGGACCTTGGACTGACGCTGGGGAATCGCAGTGAAATGTTAATGTGTGTGAGTCCTCATAGGATCCTGAGGATTCATGTTTTGTTTCCGGTATCCCATGTGAGAGATTGCAGTTGTCTGAGTTTGTCGTACGCCTACCTTCTTTCAAAGGGTGATGGATTACACTGCAAGAGTCGTTTTTGGTTTTGATGTTGACTCCGAAGGTGTTTTTTTTCAGTGGATGTTTGCGTTTGCGCTCGTGTGTGTTCTTTGGGGATCTTCTCTCTCTCTCTCTCTTTTGCAACATTGCCGTAGTGATTTCCGATCGAAGCCATGGTTTTGGTTTATGTGCCATCTGTGGACTGACAGGAATTTTTTGGAACTGCTTTCTGGAGATGGAAGTGGGGGATGGCTTCTTATCTTGCTGGCAAGTGATATTGATTCTGGGAAGTTACAACAATGATAAAGACGAATCACTGGGCGACAGTCTGCATGAGGGCCAGTTATCAGCTTTGAGAGTTTTTGGAGGCAGTGTTACTGGTTTCAAAGCTCAGAAGTTACTCTTCGTTGGAGGCGGATGAAGTCAAAGGCTTTTCTTTTGCACGACGGGTCATATGGATGCAGTTATCTGATCGTGTGGCTCATGGGAGAATTCATCAGTCTCTTGTTCACGCTGTATTGAATCCTACATTTTCAGGAAGTTTATTTTGGTCCTTCTGGAACATTGTGCACTTGGAAGGACTTCAGGCACAATGCACTGGAACCTTTTGGACATTCACACTTTGCAAACTCTGTGCTCTGACGGCGGCTAAGTGCTACGTCCAGAAGATCAGTTTGCAATATTGATTGTGGACGTCAAAAGGGGGTATGGAAATATCCATATCCTGTGAACGCCATCCACAATACAATGTCTAAACGATCCCTGGGTTTCTACACTTTGCTCCCCATAGTGGAGTGTATTGTATTCTTTCTGCATGAGGATGTGGTTGTGCTAACGAGGCTCACCACGAGAAGTCCTATCGTGGGATGTATTCATTTCTGCGTATGGTGGATTTTCAGCTGGATTGAAGCGGTTTGATCACCGCGGCTGTCTTAACTGTGCGATTTGCTGCAGAATGATACATTCGCATCTGAATTTGGTGTGAGAATCAGCGCTTTGGCTGAAATGCCATAGCTTGTCTCTGACGTTTTACACCGCCATCACGTTCCGTGATGACGTGGTACCATATTATGGAGCCTGTCGCTCCATTAGCAAAACACTGACTATTTGTCGACAGTGATCGAGGTGATTGACCTTCATTGCTGTGATTGGTTGGTGCCAAGTATCATCTGTGAGAGATGACCTTGGACACCAACTCTACTGCGATTGGACCAATTGGTTTGGATCGCGTATTTCTTTATTTGGCGTTTCTGCATTACGTGGTTGTTTGGTGATTCCAACGATATATTCCGCACTGGTGTTACTGGAGACCTGTAATGTAGAGCAGAACTTCTGCTCTCCATTGCGTTTTGTGAAGCTGGAACTATTTTGGCCAAGTGAGATGCTAGTGGAGATCGAACTTCATGCTTGAAGGAGTTTTGTGGAAGTTTTGTGAACCAAAACAACTCTGTATAGAACAGTTGTAATCATCTACTTCGTTCTTGAGTGTAAAGAACTCTGGTTGTTCAAGTTTGGATGAGAACCGAGAGTATTTGAGAACTTTTGGAAGTAGATCATGCTTTGGTAGCTAGCTGAATTTGTGATCAACGCAATGTGGAATTGTTCAGTCCATCTTTTAGGAAAGATCGTGATTTTTGAACCTGGAATTGCGTTTCCATTTCAGACATTGGCTTGAGGGAGTCTTGATGTCAAGATGAACTGTGTATCACAAATAGACATTCAGCTGTCGCTGTTCGTGGCCCTTGGTTTTGGGGTTTCTTCTTTCTCTCTCGCAGGTGTGTCCTGCCTGAGAGGATCTGACTCCTGTGTGCGTCCGAGCAAAAGATTGAAGCTGACGCTTGTGCTTTGGAGTCGAAGGAGAAACTTCGTTTTAGGCATTTGAGGTTCTAATTTCCGAACTTGGGTTTGATCTAGGAAACTAGACTTTATCACACAGCTACATCGGGAAAATGCTTGAATGTTGGGTTTGTTCCCCACATCACTGTGGGGTTCTTGTTTTTCGCTTGGATCCCGCCGCTCCTGTTCCCGCTCCCGCCGCGCCGCTTCATCCCACAATTCGTCACACCACAACTCATCATTGTAAGTGGTGCTGAGTTATCTTAAAAGTGGTGCTAAGCGGGTTGCTGTCTCTAAGTCACTTACATAAGTAGTTACAGTTTTCGGCTCTATATATTATGTTCCATACATGATTACGCAACTTATGGCACTTGGCTGCCCACTTTGCGTGTGTGGCCAGCGGCTGCCTTTCGTGTGGCAGGCACAGTACACACGGCCTCCTGGAGGAGCTGCGGCGCGCGTGGCCGCCGCTGGCCCGCGGCTGCCTTTCTCGTGGCAGGCGCAGTACACAGAGCCTCCTGGAGGAGCTGCGGTGCGCGTGGACCCGCGGTTGCCTTTCGTGTGGCAGGCGCAGTACACAGAGCCTCCTGGAGGAGCTGCGGTGCGCGTGGCCGCCGCTGGCCTGCGGCTGCCTTTCGTGTGGCAGGCGCAGTACACAGAGCTTCCTGGAGGAGCTGCGGCCCGCGTGGCTGCCGCAGGCCCGCGGCTGCCTTTCGCGTGGCAGGTGCAGTACATAGAGCTTCCTGGAGGAGCTGCGGCGCGGGTGGCTGCCGCAGGCCCGCGGCTGCCTTTCGTGTGGCAGGCGCAGTACACAGAGCCTCCTGGAGGAGCTGCGGCGCACGTGGCCGCCGCTGGCCCGTGGCTGCCTTTCGTGTGTCAGGCGCAGCACACAGAGCTTCATGGCTATATAGGAGTTGAGTCTTTCATGACTCTGGCCTGAGATGCAGTTGGCATTGAATAAAACAGCAACTGGATTAATGATTAAATCCATTATTCACAATATCTGGAAACATCTCAGACAGCTGGGTCAATGGGCCCAAGCTACCACGCAAGGAAAATATGCAAGACATGCTTCAAAGCTCCTCATGTGAGTCTCAATGATTGTGTCAATGATAGTGATGGCATGGTGATGACGAAAAAAATCAGAAAATGATAATAGAAACATGATGAGAAAATTATGAGGAAATGAGGAGAAAATGATGAGAAAATGATGAAAAATGACGAGGAAATGATGAAAAAAATATGAGACAATGATGAGGACATGATGAAGAAATGATGACAAAATGATGAGAAAATGATGACGTGATGCTGATGATGGTAATGATGATGATCATTGTGATCATGGTGATCAAGATGATGGTGATCATGATGATGGACATGATGATGATATTTACTATGGCTGCAAAAAAATACACTGGCAAGAGACCCCAAACAGTGTGGGGGGTAGAAAGTCAGTGTAACAGATACAAGCAACAGTAGCTATGGAACAGAAACATATGACCTTGAACTTAGACTTAAACATTATCACAACTTCAGCAGCAGGACCCTCTATACATAATCCTGATTTTTTTCTCGGAGTGCGGCTGATACAGCTCAGAGGCTCGGTCCTTAAAACTGGATAAACTAATTAAATCGGCAAATCAGAGGACTAGGAAAACCAAGTCGCACCTGTACAACTCAGAGCCTACAGTGGCAACATCGAAACAAGACAAAACACCCAGCAACCGGCTAGAAGACGAAATGCAAATCCCCCAGCCAGATTTGCGGATCGTCCCCCGCAATCAAGACCAAAGCAACAGCAGAACCGGGCCAGGTGCCACCAGTGGCATTGATGGGGCAATCAACCCCGCAATGCCAGAAAACAAAAACATGCGCTTCAAACTAATTGCGGACGAAGTCCATCCAAATTCTGGGGTAAAACCGGCAGCAATGCAACTAGGGTGATACTAAGGAAGAAACCAAATCTGTACAAAAAATTAGCCGCAAGTCACTCAGCGTCCTTTCAGTAGTTCTTTGTCGAGTCATCAAGACACCACGGACTAGCAGGTAGCTTCCAGCACGTCGCATCACCAATTGCCAAATCAAACAAACATGCAGTGTCCAAAGGGCTGTGAGCCAGTGGAGTTCAGCCCCCATGCAAAGAGGCCAGGGCCACGAATGTGGCCACAAAAGTTCGCAGAGGCAGTGGTGCCTCAACCAGAGGGAATCACCACCACCACCACCACCACCATCATCATCATCATCATCATGTTCTTCATCATCATGTTTTTCATCATCCTCATCCTCATCATGGTCATCGCGTCATCATCCTTGGCAAAAACCAAGCGTGTCGCAATTGGTGTCCGCTAAGACAGTTTTATACCATTTTATTTGGTCGATGGTAGTTGTTTTGGACTCGCCTTCATCGGGTTTGATATTATTTGATGAGTTTGCGTAAAGTTGGCTGGTGTGAAATGGGTTGACGCATTGGTGAGTTGCTGGTTGGTATCTTTGTGGTGTCAATGGATTAGGGACAAATAGGCAGATTGATGGTTTGGTTGGAGGCAACAAGGGCAGGGTTCACATTGTGGTCGTTATCATGCATCGTGCTGAAGTAACAAAGGCATCATACATTTAGTTTCATTTTCGAACATATGAAACAAAGGACAGAATTTGCATTTCATGCAATGCAACGATATGTGTTGCACAAAACAAAATGGTCTAAGATGTTGCAGTTTTCCGTCCCATGTGCTTTCAAAACAATCACTGGATGAAGAGTATACATCGTTGGGTTTGCAAAAAAAATCCTTGTACATGCATGCGTACATGAACTGAATTGTGGATAAAAGGTGTTGACCATTTCAGGTACCATTTTATTAATTCATTTTCAACCCCACAATTTTGCAACATAATTTTAACATTTGGAAAAAATGTGCAATTCATTGTTGTTCGACTGCAGCTGTTTTGGTGATTCAAATTGCGACCATTTAGTTTTAATTAGAAGTGTTGTCCTTTGCAGGCCATGGTAGCTCCTGTGGATACAGCTTTGTTGGTGTGCATATTCATGCTGCAGTTGTTGACAGCTGTGAAAGTTCTCGTTGTTCTTGCGCAGTCGCTTCTATTTGTGCAAATTCCCGATACGTGTCCAGTTTTTGTTTTTGATCGTGGGTAGAACCGCGCAGTTGACTTCATGCCAAACATGCCTGCTTAAGGTACGCGTTGAAAATTTGGAGTGCGCGAACCAAATTGACGGGCGGCAGAGCTCTGTGCACATGGATTGGGCAATTGGTATGGCCGGTGACAAACAGGAAGGTGATTGAAAAGTTTCACTCCCTGCAATGCCAATTGTTGATCAAAGCGCTGCAGGTGGTGGACAAAAACATGTTCGTAATTTCTCCCCACCTGGCAAGTGAGGGTCTCTAGATTGTATGTCAGCTCTTCCGTTCCTCCTCTTCGTTTGTTGTTCCACGTGTTCTCAATGGCAAACACGCAGACTCTTCGTGTCATCCTGGACCTCATCAGATAACGAACTTGTGGACTCTGCGTGTCGCGACACGTTGCCTCTACCAATCCCGCAGAAAGCTTGTGGCGCACTGGACCCGCCAATGAAATTGTCACAACACATACCAGCAATATGTCCCAATTGTAATCCAATGTAACTCGCAGAATATGTCAGCACGTTTGTCAGGATGTTTATGTCAAGGTGGGGATCACACGAAGCAAAGTAATTTTGAACACAGTTCTAGTGGAACCACTATCTCGGGCATGTAATCTTGCAGTAACAACTCAAGAACAGATTTGCTCGAAACATGCATGCTTGGTTGTCACATTCACATTATTTATGTATGTATCTATGTATGTATCTATGTATGTATGTATGTAATGTAATGTAATGTAATGTAATGTAATGTTATGTTATGTTATGTTATGTATGTATGTATGTATGTATGTATATATATATATATATACGTTTACTCATCAATTTTGAACACCAGACCTGTCAGCATGCGATGCATTTTCATCAGGGTATTTTGAATTTCATCATAGTTAGAATCCGGTTCACAGTGTTTGTTTCAAAGCCAGAAAAAACCAAATTAATTCTGGGGTGAACCATTCAACTGACATGATCATATTTGACAGGTCACCATGGTAATGGCCTGCATTCGATTCGCTTTCGCTCAAACTTATTTACTTGCTGGTGAGGACCACCTGTCCACTCTCTGGACCTAGCCCTTGTGGCAGTGCATTTCATTGGTCTCATATTGACACAATTTCCAGCACTTGCCAGACCTCGGTGTTTGGATCTATGGTACATTCTTCTGCAAGGGCTGCTTGTGGCACCTTTTTTCGTTGTGGGCCGTCGCCACGTGATCACATTATCCAACTGGACATTTGTCCTGAGAGTCATGCTGGGGTTATCGGCCAAACATGGATGCTTTGTAGTCTTGGGCAATGCGGTTGCATCAGTCCTTGTGATGAGACTTGTAGGCTTTAACTCACAGAGTGCACTTTTCACTGGAGAAGTGACCAAACTGAGTTTTTTACTCCTCGCAGTGTTTTCAATTCGTCAGTTGATCTTCAGAGATGCAAAAGCTTCTGTAGAACTGAAAAGCCGAAGCATTGAGCTTGATGCAGTTTCGTCGCTATTGCGTGGTTTCTGCGATGCTGTCGTAGAGGTGGATCAATCTTTACGCATCACCGAAAACTCACACCAACTTCTTACAATCCTCCTCCGATCTAGCAATCAGGCATGCTTGGCAGGGAAGGATTTTGTTGAGCTCTTCTGCATCGATGACCAACCGCGGGTGCATGAGTGCCTGACAAATGTGAGTGACACACACACACACTCATGCGGTCAACTCCCGGCTTTTGGACACCGATGGAAACTACGTAAAGGTGGAACTTTTGCACATTCGATTCGTCACGGCAGGAGGTGACCTTCACAGAAACTTGCCAAGACAAGCAGATGTGCGGGCATGCTCCACAGGGACATTGTTCGGGTTTTGTGAAACTGTTTCTGAAGCATCTGGTTCACTTGAGCACCCCATCTCAGAAAGGTAACTGTGAGGGAATTCTAAACCCCTAAGGACTGGTTGGTATTCGGGAGTATCAGGACATGCAGGATGTGGCAGTGAAAGCTCTTCCACCAGCGCACTCACCTCAGGGAGTGCCGCAGGGAGTGCTGTACGACACAGATGCTTGGCTTCAATGCAAAAGTTCTGTGTACGGCATTTTTCTTCAGGATTTGGCACATGGTGGTTTTGTATAAATCTCCTCTGGGCTTCCTTTTGAGAGAATTTCCTGATGGCATCACATGACGTGAATGGTTTGCAGATATAATTTGATATAACGTGCTATCCGAAGTTCCAATGCTAAAATGATTGGAAGGAATATACATAGAAAATACTACGCACATATCATCCACACACTGTGTGCATCTTTTATTCTGTCGCATGAGCACTTTGGATACCTCAGGAGACCACCACGGACGAAGAACCCTTGCCTGGAACTCCAACACTCATGTGCTTTGGCTTTGAAACTTGTGGAAGATGCTGAAAGGCACGTTTTATATGTTATACCCTAGTCTTTGAATTTCTTCTCGGGGTACTTTACTACTTCAAGTAAAGGGTTGTATATGTTGTATATCACATAGTATCCAGTTTGACAGAAATGGCTCAGCGACAACTGGGAAATGGTTTCCCACACCTTGCAGCTTGCACTTCCAGGTTTGACATTGGATCGTTTGCTATCTTGGAAGCCAACCAGGCACTTCGCAAGCTCACTTTGAAGTTCCTTGTTTGCTAAAGGAATACAATAACATCAATTCACAGCTGTCCTGAGACTGAGAGGTAGGCTTAAGGCGGTTGAGGATGAATAATCTCAAGCCCTTCAACACTGCGTTCACCCTTACACTTCATTCTTTTCATTTTGTAACATCAAAGCTATGAAAACTGCGGTTATGATGGAACCACTAGCAAAGTAGCACTGTATTTGGAAGACTGCATTGAGGAAGCCATTGCTTTTTGTTCTCAACATTCATTCGCAGTCACTAGCAGTCACTAGCACCTCGATATACCTCGATATACCTCGAGACTGAGGTGCATAGGTGCACACGTGAAGATGTCGAAGGTCAACCTTTGGGATCTGTCACCAGACCTGAGCTTTCGTCGGCTATCTGGACCAATCCAGGAATCATGGCTTTTCATGGCTTTTCATGGCTTTTCCAACATTTTTTTGTAACAACACAAGCTGTTGTGGCAGAGGTGTGGCGAGGTTTTCCTTTCCCAAGTTGGTTTTCTAAGAATTGACTCTCTGCGTCAAGGACTTGGTGAACTCACAAGCATGCTCAAGCATTGAGAATGTATCTGCAGAGATGGATCTTGGAGAAATGGTTCTTCTCCGCAACATGCAGGCATGTAGAGACTCATTGGACTGCATTGGATACAAAAGTTCAAGGTTCTTTGTTTCATTTGGATTCATTTGGTTGATTTGAATCTGCATAATTTGCAAAGATTTTGTATGACAAATCGAGAGAGCTTTGATTCTCATTGTTCAGAACAAGCGGCAGTTAAGAATTGGTCACATTTTAAATCTGCATGAAAGCCTTGAAGGTCTTAGCAAAAGTCAGTGTGCAGTGGGATCCAGTATTCGAGAAGCTCGTGGGAACGCTGTTTCTCTACCCAACAGGAATTCCTGCGCTCACCAAGGTGCGGAGTTGCTGTTGCAACAGAAGACGGGTACCAGATGGTGTCAGTAGGTCATACATTTTACATCATTATACGATGAATCGCATGGTATCCTTTACATCTCTGACTTTCCCATGACTGTGCCTGACCGCATAGTTTGAACCCATCAACATCCTAAGTGAATATGATATGAAACAATTTTCTTCGCTTCTTTGGAACTGTTTCGCTTTCCTAGACAGATATGTAATATGGATCCAGCCATGCACATCGAATCGTCGAAGCGTTTCGGAAGAGAACATTGGTTCGATGGCCACGTGGCATCGCAGGCAAACGTCGACCGACTCGAGAATGGCCGTGGAAAGCGTCGCAAAAGGCGACACGGGACTGGAAGCCATCGCAGCCGGAGCAGCCGCAGCAGTTCAGGCACCTGTGATTTCACATGATTTCACGGGATCATGAAATTCATGAAATGGCCATTTTGACGTGAGGGGCATGCTGTCCTTTTCATAGTAGAGTAGTTTGTGTGCAGTGGCTGGAATAAATGTTTCGAATCTATGTAAATTTATGCACATCTTATGATTTTGCCTTTGGAGGTTCTTCGCTTCATGGTAGCTGTAGGTGATGAATATACGCAGTTGCGCCTAAAACCTTGCACTCATGAAAGGCATCTTTCTCAATGATGTTTCTTTACTGTGTCGCGCAGGTGCCAGCAGCACCAGCGGCAATATTTTGGACCTTCATCGGACCATACCGCTGTAGTCTCTTACACATTTGAGTGACACAATCCCGAATGAATTCGAACTTGAGCTCTGCAGCAGACAGAACAGTCAAGCCATTTGCCAGAAAAACTGGGTCACTTCACCGTGCCTCTATCCTGTACATGCACACACGCACACACACACATAATTATATATATATATATATACACATGTATATATATATATAAAACGGGCTAGCGCCCGGGTGCCGCCGACCCCTCCTTCTTTGGGACACAACGCTATTATGTTAGGTCTACTACGCTTTGGGGTATCGTTTGCATTGTGCAAAGGCTGGCAAACGGCAACCTTGGACGCCTAAGAGAATTGATTTGGCCTTGGACCCCCATGACGGGTTGTAAGGGTTTTAAGCGTTTGGACGGTTTTTAAGGGTTTTAAGCGTTTAAGGGCTGGCAAACGGCAGGCTTGGACGCCTATAAGAAGACATTGATGTGTGGCCTTGGAGTGCCTGTTGGCTGCAGGATGAAGCATGCCAAGGTTCCCTTGTGTTTAAGGCCTGGCAAACGGCAGGCTTGGACCCCCCATGACGGGTTGTAAGGGTTTTAGGGGTTTTAAGCGTTTGGAGGGTTTTTAAGCGTTTAAGGGCTGGCAAACGGCAGGCTTGGACGCCCATAAGAAGACATTGATGTGTGGCCTTGGAGTGCCTGTTGGCTGCAGGATGAAGCATGCCAAGGTTCCCTTGTGTTTAAGGCCTGGCAAACGGCAGGCTTGGACCCCCCATGACGGGTTGTAAGGGTTTTAAGGGTTTGGAGGGTTTTTAAGCGTTTAAGGGCTGGCAAACGGCAGGCTTGGACGCCCATAAGAAGACATTGATGTGTGGCCTTGGGGTGCCTGTTGGCTGCAAGATGAAGCACGCCAAGGGAATGTTTAAGGCCTGGCAAACGGCAGGCTGCGACGTCCATAAGAAGCCATTGATGTGTGGCCTTGCGGGCCTGGCAAACGGCAGGCTTGGACCCCCATGACGGGTTGTAATAAGGGTTTTAAGCGTTTGGACGGTTTTTAAGGGTTTTAAGCGTTTAAGGGCTGGCAAACGGCAGGCTTGGACGCCTATAAGAAGACATTGATGTGTGGCCTTGGAGTGCCTGTTGGCCGCAGGATGAAGCATGCCAAGGTTCCCTTGTGTTTAAGGCCTGGCACCCCCCAACGGTTTTAAGGGGCTTGGACCCCCCATGACGGGTTGTAAGGGTTTTAAGGGTTTTAAGCGTTTGGAGGGTTTTTAAGCGTTTAAGGGCTGGCAAACGGCAGGCTTGGTTTAAGGGCTGGCCGGCATAAGAAGACATTGATGTGTGGCCTTGGAGTGCCTGTTGGCTGCAGGATGAAGCATGCCAAGGTTCCCTTGTGTTTAAGGCCTGGCAAACGGCAGGCTTGGACCCCCCATGACGGGTTGTAATAAGGGTTTTAAGCGTTTGGAGGGTTTTTAAGGGTTTTAAGCGTTTAAGGGCTGGCAAACGGCAGGCTTGGACGCCCATAAGAAGACATTGATGTGTGGCCTTGGAGTGCCTGTTGGCCGCAGGATGAAGCATGCCAAGGTTCCCTTGTGTTTAAGGCCTGGCAAACGGCAGGCTTGGACCCCCCATGACGGGTTGTAAGGGTTTTAAGGGTTTTAAGCGTTTGGAGGGTTTTTAAGCGTTTAAGGGCTGGCAAACGGCAGGCTTGGACGCCCATAAGAAGACATTGATGTGTGGCCTTGGAGTGCCTGTTGGCTGCAGGATGAAGCATGCCAAGGTTCCCTTGTGTTTAAGGCCTGGCAAACGGCAGGCTTGGACCCCCCATGACGGGTTGTAAGGGTTTTAAGGGTTTTAAGCGTTTGGAGGGTTTTTAAGCGTTTAAGGGCTGGCAAACGGCAGGCTTGGACGCCCATAAGAAGACATTGATGTGTGGTGTGGCCTTGGGGTGCCTGGTTGGCATGGCAAACGGCAGGCTTGGACCCCCAGGACGTGGCAAAGGGCAGGCTTGGACGCCCATAAGGAGAAAGAAGACATTGATGTGTCGCCTTGCGGTGCCTGTTGGCTGCAGGATGAAGCATGCCAAGGGAATGTTTAAGCGATGGCTTTTAAGGGCTGGCAAGTGGCCTTGGAAAGCTAAGAAGGAGAAGTTCCACACCTGCGGTGGTCCCAGGCGCCGCCCCTGCCTTGGCCAAGGCCGGGGTCGGCGGATATATTATAGATGGAGAGATAGAGAGATGGACAGATGGATAGATGATCTGATGCGTGGATCGACAGATTATGCATGGATAGGTGGATGGATGGGTAGATAGTAGAGATGCGATCGGTACGTACATACATACTTAGTCTAGTGCTAGAAAAGGCCCTACAGAAGAGGCTTTGTATGAGATTTCTACTTCAGCTGCTTTGAGTTGCTGCAAGATCGTAGCTAGGGACCTTCTTTTATGATGACTTTCTTCAAGAGAATTGCATTTGTGATCCACTGCAGCTTTTGAAATGCATGAAACACTTGTCAATCTAGAGTCTAGTCTAGAGTCAGGCCATGATGCACAGATGATGTCGTTTGTTATGCAGAGCAGTTTGATCGTTCATAGACGTTCAGTATCAGCCACACCGTTGATGCTCAGAAGCCTCGCCTGTTGGCGTTGAAAAAAACACGGAGCATTTCTTCCAACTGAAATTCCGCGCTTCTGAGCACTTCATGCAGCGGCAGGGAAAGAAACACAGACTCTCATGCTCCGCTCCATGATGCTGTTCCTCTTTTTCTGCATTTTGAAAGTAGTTCAGGCCGGGTGATTCCAAGCCTAGATGATTTTCGTTCCTTGTTTTTGGCCTTGTTTTTCTCCCAGTCATTTGTTTTGCTTGAAGGGGAGCACTATCGCTTTGGAGTGCCAGACCCAGGTTGTTTAAAGTTGTCCAACTTGAGGGACCTTAATTGCTGGAGATTGTACTTCATATAATTAGTATGTATCCATGATGCACATTTGTACATATGATATGTGTATATATATATACACTGTATATATATATATATACTGTGTATATATATATACTGTATATATATATATATACTGTATATATATATATACTGTATATATATATACTGTATATATATATATATTATATATATATATATATATTCATGTAGAAGACATTATCATGTATCATGCACGTGCCGATTTGTTTTCGAGTATGTCAATGATAACTTCTATGCTTCTTCTTGATAACGGTCTGCCTATTTTGCTTCCCTGCCCATGAGGCCGGACTTTGATTTGATTTCCTTTACTCCCAAGGACACTGGTTGCAAAGAGCTGCAAGACATTCTGCATAGTAGACTCGGTGACTATTGGGTATCAGATAGTTGAGTGAGTGACTTCAAGCTCCATTAAACCAAGTGAGAACGGTGCGACATTCACATGTTGCACTGGTGGACTGATGCAACATGGTCAGGATGGCAGCACTTTGAGTGGTCGAGAGGCATCCTGCTAAGAATAGAAGATACGCTAGTGAAGTTAGTGCGTAGGTCTTGGTTTTCAGCATTCTTGTGTCACCATTCTTGTCCCAGAAATTTTGCGCCAGCGTGACATGTGGAGGCCCTCACCGTCGTGTTCAACCTTGCAGTCAGTAAGCCCCAGTCTTCTGTATGTTTGCAGACCAGCGCCAAGATTATGCTTGGAAAACCCTGCTCTCTAATTTTCCAAAACTTTTCAAAAGTGCCTGAAGTCATGTAGATAGAAATGAAAAAGTGCTTATTTGAGACACAGCAGGTGATCCCTTTGGGAGCAGACCTGGGAGATGGACCTCTTCCTCAGGAAAAGATCTTGGACAAGTTGTGACAACAAGTTGTGACAACAAGTTGTGACAACAAATTGTGACAACAAGTTGTGACAACAAGTTGTGACAACAAGTGTTTTTGGAACTGCGGCAGTTCTCAGGTCTTGCTGATGTTGAATTGACACAGTCACTGCCAGGACTATGTGCCGTTTGTTCTTGAGGCACGTCCTGTCGTCCAGGAAAGATGAGCTCCATTTGGATCTGGTCTCTTTGCATTTCTTACCGTTGGCAGGGTACAGGGGTGCCTGGCCACTTGCGATGGGTGAGTTCAAGCACAGCACGCAGATGGCTCAGTGAAACTGCACGGCAAGAATGTTGTGAAGCGCCCTTGATGGGAACTGATGTTTCAGCAATTACTAAAATGTCACCTGCATATACATGCATACCCGTGTGCTTTCTTGCCGGTGCAAATTTACAACTTTCCGAAGAATTGTCAGACCAAACCCCACGCAGTTGGATTTCTCTATGGCAAGCACTGTACACTGAGGCTTTGACCCCTCCATTGACTGGCCTAGCGATCTCAAGGACGGCTTCGGCCAGAGAGTGTGTTGGATGGTCCTTGCTTTGTCTTGTACTACACTCGCAAGGACATAACAATTGAGTTCAACTCGAGGATAAGGAGTCTTTGGCCTGGCTAAGACTTCTGAATTTAATTTGAAGCTAAATATTCTAGTGGCATCTAGTGGCATCTAGTGGCTAGAGTGGGTTCATCGCTTACAATTCTGAGGCGTAAGCGGGAAGAGCCTGCGAAAAGCACCAAAACCGCCGCTCTGCTTGTGAGAATTGACAGGTGTTTGTGTGATTTTGTGTGCTGGTTGCGAGGATTCTCCTGCGTCAATGAGGCACAATTGAAAACATAATCCACTACTTCGAGAAGCAAAAGTTTACTTCCTATAGGCTATATAGGTTCATGTAAGTTCTGTAGACTGTGTCAGGCAACAACGACCTTAATATTTCAATTTATTTGTCAGTTTCTCATGAAATCCAGTTTTCCTGGTGACATTCTCTGAAGTGGCACCAAGGCGACACTTTTCTACAGCTTCTTTGACTTACTGGGCAGCAGCCCGAGAGTTAAAGAAAGGGTGAAGCTGGCTAACTATGGGTATATTGCAGTGCGAATATTGCAGTGCTTTTGAATATCTAAAAGGTATGGTTGACCATCATGATTTCATGTTGTCTTCGTATTTTCTTCCTGAGTTTCCTGCTTTGGTCGAGAATACATGCCTTAGCTTTGGCTTTTGCATAGTCAAACTGAAGGTCCGAGGTTTGATTGCCTTTCTTGAAATGGTTGTAGAAAGGAAACATGTAGCTTTTAGCTCCAGTATCTTTGGTGGAGGCTCAAACAGAGCTTTGCCTCAAGATTTGCTTCATAGTTTGTTTCAACGTTACCTGACAATATGTAAATCACATGAAACGCATAGTGATTATCAACCTGTTTCGAAGCTCTTCCTCCTTCACGTTACATAATTGTAGCTATAGTCACTATGTAGTGGCAGAAGTATACCTTTCAAAAGAGCAAACGCAAGACGGAAACGAGGCTCCAGCTATTCCTTCACGTGCTGACATTTGCTTCAACTTGGAGAGATGAAACAGCTTTAAAAACTTGGATTTTGCAGACAGTGAAACTTGATCTGGGAAAAATGAAACGCCTTGTCAGCACATTTGCTGTTTTGCAGTGCTGCTTTGCTTTGAACTGTACGCTTTCCGATCCCTTTCCGATCCTTTTCGACTTTTCATCAACTTTTCTTCGGAATCACGATCAAGGCCCGAGACGTGAAGTCACAAACCCTCGAGAAGCTGACTGACAACTGCTGGAGTTCTTCTTTGGAGGCCTGGTATGTTGCAATAGGCTCTGCAAATGTGCATTGCCAAGCTATGATTGGTACTACGGACGGATTAGAATTCCGTAGTGGTTGTCCATAAAGCTGACAAAGTTGCTTTTGTTCGACCAGCATGACCTGCTACAGCACGACGGCATGCTTCTTCTGCGAAACCATGATTGGTTTTGCTCGCGCCTTTTTGCGCGACATGAAGTCACCATAGGTCACCGATATGCTACCAGCTGCTACCACAAGTCATGTCAGGGCTAAGAATCCTCCTCACTGCTAGTCTTCCAGTGTGAGCAAGCATGATGAGAACGGGTGAGCGGATGGTAGGGGCACTGGAGTGCAGGACTATGATGATTATTGCATGTATGCTAAATGTCACACCCAAAGCAACTTTTTTGAGCTGGGGTGGATGTGTGGGTCGCGGGGACAGGAGGAGAAGTTCAAACCGAGAAATGCGCATGCTCGGGACTTATCATCATATACATTGCTATTTGGAGCTTGAAGAGAGTTCACTCTAGGATCCATCAACACATGCTACTCACTTACCTTGCTGCACTTTCTCCTCTTTGCTAGGGCATGCGTTGGGATTGCTGGGACAGACTAGCACTCCGAAAAGATCCTCAAAGCACTTGTTTTCTCTCAAGAGCATAAATTGGCATTTGATGTTAGTCAACTCTTCCTCTCCAAGGAAAAAGAACTTGATCCTGACACAATTTATACCCTTGTCAATCCCTTGTCACAATCTCAGGAATGTCCTTTTGACGCGCAAGTCCTGATCAGCTTCAACTTCCCAGTGGTTGTGGATAGGCCATGACTCTCGCGGAGTGTTTTTCCTTGTGTATTTGGCTTCTGTCATCGAAAGATTGAACATGGCCTATCCATATGATCCATGATCAGCTCGACAGTTGCCAAAATAACTGTCTCCTTTTGTCCACAACATGGACTATCATAAGGAGACTGCATCAGGTTTGTCCAAGATCCATCCATGTTCGAGCTGACAGAAGGCAGGACAGAGTTTGCACCATTCAGATCAAATTCTTTATATAAATCCCTCTTTCTTAGCAGCAAAAGTCCACAGGATGTGCACAGTTGCAGGTGGGATGATGTTCACTCATACGTTGCCAATCGCGAGCATCGCACCATGCCCTCAAGAGGTGTGCGCACGTGTGAAGATTAGTCTATGCACGAGCAAGTCGTGTATAGTATTCTGTTTGTAAGCTACATCGTTGCAATATTGAGGATGCCGTTTAATTTGCCACGATATTGGAGTGCTCGTTGGAATTGATGATTCGGTGAGTTCAATTGTCAGTGTTTGTGTTGTGCAAGATTTTTTAAAGCAATACTCAATAATCGTTGAGTGCCCTCACTCACAGGTGCCAAAGCCTTTGCACTTAGATCTAGGAGGGCCTGCAGTTGTCAATCAGTCCAGATGCCTGATTCTCAGTGTGGTCGATTGGTCTGAAAAAAAGCAGCAAGTCAGATCCTAAATCCGTCCTTTCTGAGCCAGTCTTTATATTCTTCATTCCTTGATTATAGATATGTGTCATTGTCACCTCTTTGAGTCAGCTTCCTTGACACGTTGGCTGGACGGATTTGTTTTTGGGTGGCATAGTTTGCAGCCAGTTTTTCCACCACACTTTTCAATTAGCGCACCTCCTGGCCTGCCTTTTTGTTTCGGGTTTCCATGGACGTACGGATTGACCCGCACTGTCATATATGCCCTTCCCGTTTTTGTTTGCTTTATTTCCCTCCACCTCCACCACAGAAATTGGAGCTTTTTGCCATGTTTCATGAGATCAGATCGGAATTCAAGCCCCCTTTCTGAATATGTTGACATTTGACCACAACTTGAACCAGCACAGCAGAAGGCTCTTTTGGTATTTGTACTTTGCTCCCAGTCTATTTGTCATTCTCGCATTTGTCAAAATGTTTTCCAAACTTTCATGGATTTGCGATCACGAGAGGAGACTGAGGAAAGCTATGATCAGTGTATCAGAGTCTATCACAACAAAGCTACCACAACCATATCCGTTGAAGCAGAATCGTTGATTACATTACGGGCGCAAGCTGCACTAAGCAAACATCACAGTCATACTATATATTGTGATCTTTTGTGCCTGGGGCAAAAATGAGGTCTGTCGGTCCGGCTTCCCAAGACATTGGAGACGGGAGCGGTCTTCCACTCAGAGCGTTGAGTCAGAATCTGCTATTGCTTTCCATCATTTTCCAGCAGCCGGGGTGAGGACTATAGGCTACAACTACGAAAGGGGGCTAGGCAGCCCTCCTGAAGATTGTTGCGAGTGATTTGCTTTACGGTAAAAATTGTCTTAACTTCTTTTGGATTCAATCTTCCAGACCTGCGCAACCATCATGGGTTATATGGGTTTTGTATGGTTTTGTCATTTGCTTTCAAGTTCACTGATCGCCGATTCCCAGCTGCATTCTCTTGGGCTTCCAGTTCCTTGATAGGTATCATCCGTTTGCTGGTCCATATGCTGGAGGTGCATGGCCCTGAGGTAACTTTCAAATCTGATTCCGAAGTTGTCTTGGCATGTCTTGGCAGCGACAGGTGATAGTTCAGAGCCCATCAAACTCACCGGGCTTCGACCCTTTCAATTCAAATTCTTGAAGCCGGTGGCTCAGACCTTTGTGACTAATCAATTGCTTGGATTTGAGTCAAGCGGCAGTTGATCCCACTTGCAGGATTCCGTCTTCATACTGATTCATACTTGTCAAGTACTTCTTGAGATTTCATGACAGAGAGGAAACAGCTTATCAGATCTTATCAGTGCTGAATTGTGAGGATGTTCTCTGAAGAGTCACACTATTCGTTACTTTTGTTACTATCTTCCACACTGTAATCCTCACACTGGCCAGGCGACACTTCAGGAGAGTGAAAGTCTCAGCACTGTCCACTGACACGCACACACCCACAGAGAATTCCCATTTCAGTTGTGGCAGCTCCGAGGAACTGTTCAAGATTTACCTTCGACATGGCTTGAAGGCATTCACGCAATCGGGTCAGGTCAACAGTAAACATGTCACACGCACACACACACACTGCCCCCGATCGGATTCTCAATCCTTCAATCTCCATTATCAGCGAAGAAATCATGTACTGAGCTTCATTGGCTACTGAGTGGCTATTCTGCCTTTCACAACCTGCCACTGCCTTTGCTGCTTTGCGGAGACAGGCTCCAAGTGAAAGCTTGCAGAATTTGCAGCGCGCCTTCAGTGTTACAAATCGGGTGGACGGCCAGGCCGGGGACAGACTAGTCCTTAGGTACGCTTTTCTGAAGTTGTTTTCGCTGACCTGCAGCTGCTCAGCTTCAGGTATTGCCACATCAGCTCACTTTAAAAAGCAATTCAACGCTTCAGCTGAAGGCAGGAAAACATCCTATTCCTGTGCTGCAATGAAGTATGGTCTTGCAGCAAACTTTCTGGTCTTGTGCATCGCCAGGTGCAGGGTTTACAGCCAGAAGAGGAGCTATAAGCTTAGTTGATCTTTGCATGTAGCTATGTCCAACAGCAAGTGGTACTCATCATCCTCAATGCAAACAAGTGTATCAATCACTTGGCAAACTGAAGCATCACCTTGCAGGTATGTGATTTCTGTGTCTCCTCGAGCTGATGTCCTTAGCTGAGTCAGAGCCATTCTTGACTACTGTCCAAATTTTGGATTGTAAGAATCTTAATTTCTGGATTCATGAAAGGAATGTGAAGTTCAAGTCACTTCGCCACATTTTTTTGCCTTCAGAGAGGTTTTGGGTGTAAGGATGTTTGTTGGCCAAACTGAGTCTCAACCACACAGCTGCCGCTCAACGAATATGCCAAACAGCCCAAAAAGTGATTATTTTGAGCTCACACAACTGGCAAAGTGGCCTGTCAATTTAGACTGTATACTGGGATATACTGGGTACATTTTCTGCAAAAAGTTGCTGCTTCAAAGAATATGCATTTTTCAGCCATTCCCGGGTCAACAAAGCCTGCGTTGAGCCTGATATGTTCCTGAAAGAAGCTTCTGGTTCGGCTGACGCTGGGCAGTAGGATCGTTTTGAAAATCTTGTAAAACCAAAATATATCCGAGCAAAAATGGCAACATTTGGCTAAGACTATGCTTTGTGCAATTGCTAACAATTCATGCGACCCCTGTAAGACTGCCCTGTATTTGTCTAAATTCTAAATATTCACTGCGTCTCAGTAGGACTTTGAGAATGGCAGAGCTATTGTGCCACAAAGGGATCATGTGGGTTTGACTTGCAAGGTTGTGGACGGTATGGGCTTGGAATTGCAGGACCTGGCCTAGTGCATTTGTCGTGGACATTCGTGGACACAACGCATTCCAATCGTTGCGCTGCTTTTAAAGCCTTTTCACTTTCCACAGTTGATTCATTGCTGAGTATGTCAAGGAATCCAAAGGCCAGCTGAAGATGGGCAACCTGCCAGGCACAGTTCAAGCGCTTGTTCCACACATGAAGTTCTGGTCATTTCGATTTCGATCAAACTTCCGAAAGAAGGCATCAATTTCGATCACTTTGGCATATTTTTGCACATCACTGTTTCATCACTGTTTCGACATGTTTCGACTATTTCCATACATAGTGCAAGGTATTTTCCTGGCACCAGAGCCGCGCAATCCTGGTCTGTGGACTTCAGCCTGTTCAGATCGTTTCATGCCAAAAGATGCTCCAGTGAATGGCTAAGCGCAGTTTATGTCATGAAACAACTTATTCATCCAATGTGTCCAATGTTCACTCTGTGTCATCAAAAGGACCCAGACCCTCCAAGAGTGGCGACATTTCATGGGCCCAGGAAATCTTTCCGCTACTGCAGCGGCAGCCTCCTCTAGACATGATGAGTTGCCTGACAGGTTCAGAAACGCTGTAAAATACCCAATACACAATGATGTTCTCAGAAAGCTCTGGGATCGAATCGAGTTGTTTCCCAAAGGTAGCTGACAATGCCATTCTTGCGACTTGCGACATGTTTTTTTCTTGATTGTGTGTTTCTGGCTACCCTGGCACATCGATGACAAAGCATCAGGGATGAGTGACTAATCTCCAGAAAGTGCAACTTTTGCGTGTCTGTGGGAAGTGTATACCTACTTTGCAATTTAAATACACCATTTCTGACCATGAATGGTGATCACAGGTGCATGTGCAACACATTGCCTTTTTGGGAGCCTAAGGTTCAAAGGTAGATATAGAAGCCTCGATGCAGGCTGTCGGGTTGGTGCGATGACCTTTCAGCTGCATCCAGTGTTGTTTGAGATTTAGATTAGATAGTTCAGCACAGGCCTTCGTATGCTCTATATCCTCAACAAGCGAACTTGGGTGCGCGTGCAAAAGTTGGAAGTCACATGGTGGTCGGATGCTTTGACTGGCTTGACCAGTGACTGCTTTGAACTTGACAGGGACTTCCTGACTTTTTTCTTCCAACCAGTGAAGGCAGGACCAGAATTTTGGACAAGCCTTGCAGAGATGGATTGTGCAAAAGCAATCTGGTGGCCGATTACTATCCATGATACGAGGACACTTCAATGGCAGGACCATGTTCAAAGAGATCTTTCCAGGCTGGTGCATTCAAGTGAAGTCATCAGTCATCTATGTCGATTCTCTCTGGGTGCGGGTGCAGGCTCATCCGGGTGTCATTCTAGCAGCTGGAAAACATGCCGTCCGATTCAATGAGATCCCGTTGAACTTCCCGAAATCCAGGCCCGCTGTAGACTGCTACTGCTGCTACTGGTAGACTGGTAGACATCATTTCATGATTTGTATGATTTGTATTGCCTGAGGCTCTTGTTCCTGGAGTTGACCTGTGTTGGAAAGAATTTGGGGGCACATTGCGCGAGCGAGAGTTGCTTGGACGCACTTAGGCTTCGATAGCGACAGAATCTTCTTCTAGAGCCTACAAAAAACACCGATTTGTATCTATTTGTCTATTTGCATCCATTTGGTGGATTTTGCAGGGCATCATGAAACTTCTAAGGACTGGCAAGCCGACCAAGTCGAACACGATTCCTGAATGCTGCATCCTTCAGCGCTGTTGTAGTGTGAGGCTCAAGGTGACTTTAGGGTGACTTCAGGGTGACTTTCCATGGCATTTCATCTTATTCTTCCGTGGCACTGATCAAGTCCAGACGCCGAAGCAATCCAGGCCTTTGCAAAGCCTAGCTCCTCACCATATGCAGCTCTTGGAGAGTTGTTTGGAACACAGAGGTGTTGTTCTTTGTTTCCGGCATGGAGGTGAAACCGCCCTGAAACATGTGAGATCAATTGAGATCACATGATGAGATGGCAGTGAGTCCAGAGGAAGAATTCTGCCAGTGGAATCCATTGGGGGTGTTGTTCTATTAAAACAAATTGAAACCTTGTGAGCCTTTCTAGCGGGTTGCACATGGCGGTGTCTTCAGAATTGAAACTCCAAGGCGACGGACAACTATCTTGGTGTCCGTTCACAATTTAGATCAAACGGCTGCAGCTGGTTACCAGGCGCAATGTATACCTTCGTTTCAGAAATCTCAAGGTGATGTTCGATGTTTTGCCAATGCTCTTTTGGTTTCAGTGAAGAATGACCTGCAGCCTGCAGTGCCTGCAGCCTTAGGGCCTTAGTTGTTCTCTGAGTTGTTGAGGTGGAGATTTGGGAGATCCCCAGCACAGATTGGATTGGTGACCGAAGCGTACAGCCTCCATCCAGAAGGACCAGACTACGAAAAGAGATGAACACATAATATCAAATAAATTCAAATAATACACTTTGCGACTTGGCACATTTCTTTAAAAGTTGAACACATTGGTGGAATCCATCCTTCCTATTGCGCTGAAACTTTGTGCACGCTCTCCATCAATCCTTTCGGATGTGTCCATGCAGTTTGTGCCAATGCAGAATTGAACAGGATTGGAATGGAAAGCACTGACTCTCATGGACGAGCTCTGTTTTACCTCCCAGAGGCATTTGCCAAGCCACGTGTGCAAGATTGTGCAAGCCAATGGGCCAATGAGTGGTATTTGCACTTGCCTGACTTGCCTGCAATGTGCGTCAAATGACAGGAAGAGACTGTTGGAAATCATCTCCGAGATGCGAAGGCAAAGTTTTGGCAGATGGGAACAATTGCAAGGTTTTGGAATTTTGGAAGATTTTATTATTGTGTTTTTGCTTGTGTGTACAAACAGCTATGGCTTTTGGGGTCTTGGCCATTTTAGGGCCTGAGCGAAGTCAGAGTCCAGAAATTGCAAAACTTCTTGGATCGAAAGTTTCTGAGGGGTTCAAAAGAATGGTTGCGGATATTTGGGCTGTTTCCACATGCAGTTGGAACCAGAAAATGGAGATGCTAGGGAGCCTCGAACTGTTTGGTTGTCACAGGGAGGCATGAGCCAAAACATCGAGGCTACTATCTTTCTGCAGCAAACAGCATCAATATCCCTGTGGTGTGCAGCTTGCCGGTTTTCTATGTTTCCTCAGTGTTTTACAGTATTGCTGTTTTCTTTGCATGAACTAGTCGTGCCGCTAATCAAATAGGGCTTCGTCGCGGTGATCGTCAATCCGAAGAGCGGCGAGATATTGCTAGGGGATTTGCCGCAAGCTTTGAGTTGTTGCACCGTTGCTCCGTGGCACCAAACCGAAAAGAATGGCTTTGTTGGTCCTCATGAGTTGAGCAATTCTGCACTGGAACTTGACAAAGTCTACAACTGAATCTTTCACATGTTTCACATGTTGTACGTGGGTTGAGGCTGCGTCTTCCACCAAGCCCTTCAATTGCCTCACAGAGTTGGGGGGCAAAACAACTGGCTGGAGTGGACAAATGTAGGACATTTTGGCAAGTTGCCGCTAAGTTTGCTTGAAGGTTGCATGATGGCCCGTGATGGCTAATCATGATAGAATGCAATGCATTTTTGATGCATTTTGTGTATTTTTGCGCTTTTGTGTTGCATTTGAAGTTAATTTCATTGAACACATCATTTGTTCAACAAAGCACTTCTCTGGCCTTTAGTGGCCCTACTTGAGGGCCCATGGAGCAGTTAACAAGATGTCCTTTTCTGATAAATGTGTGAAAGATTGTGAAAGCATTCAAAGCAAAAACATACTTCCCGCTGGACTCCGCTGGACCCAGACTACTCTCCTGGTGAGTCATTTGTTTCAACGAGGTCAAGCCCTTGCTGCTTCCCTTCGGTTGTACATCACGACTGATCGAGCAGTCTATGCTGGAAGCTTATGGAAGAAAATGGAAAGGAGATGAAAGGAGCCGATGAGTCGACCATTCGACATCATTCGACCGTGAGTCCTTGCAATCGTTGCAACCAAGGCTCCGGGAGATGCTCTCGCTTTGATGGGAGTCATTGCTGCTCTTGGCTCTGACTGTCCAGGGAAAAAACCAGGCGAAACGTGGCGAAACGTGACGTAACTGGAATCCAAGCCGATTGAGTCAACTTTTTTCAACTTGTCAATCCAAGATGTCAGGAAGAGAACCAAAAATCCAGCCACACTATCCAAAGCGACTTCGTTTTGATTCTGGTTCACAGACGCCCCTAGTAATTTGTGAAAGGAATTCCACCTAATCGCCCTCCTGACATGGGGAGACCTTGCTCCATTCAAAAGACCCTCACTCACAACAGATTTGGAGAGTCCTCGCGTCACAACACTACTGCACTGGGTTTGGCCTGTAGGCAACATGTGTTCGCCTACCAGTCTCAATGCTGGTGCAAATCTTTGTCTCCCTGGGCACTGTTCTCATTCGGCAATGGGCTAAGATGACAGACGTAGCAAGAGATGCTGCTGGAAGATTGCCAGATTAGTGGCAGCAAAGGCTTGAGGCTCTTCCAGAAGTAGGTGACACGTTCGTGAGGAATACCTTCATTTTCGCAGGGTCTAGTGTCGTGAATGTCGTGAATTGAGCTGCACCAAAGCTGATGAAAATGCTTCCAACATCTTTGGCTCCAGCTGAAGTAAGAGGGGAAAGAGAACTCGACTGAACCCGATAGCTCGATTCCTGGACCCAACTTTCAAAGTCTGATCCCTCATGAAGTGTAACCACATCGGAGACTTGCAAAGATGCACAAGTCCTAGGCGTACAAAGCTTTTTGCCTCGGCTTTTCGAAGTCAAGTTTGAAATATGCCTTCAGACTTCCCAGTGCCGCCCAGTGCCTCCCCAAGTCATAAAACCCGAGCTCAAGAGCGCAAAGCTTTAGCTCAAGAGCTTCAAGTTTTTTTGAGCCTGAAAGTCAGAACGCAAGTGAAGTAATCCCAGCCGCTCTCCACCATGACGGCTGCCATGACGCCTGAGGCGATTTCGATAGAAGTAGAACTGATCCGAAATTGGACCGAAATCAACTGATTGGACCGATACTGTGTACTCACACTGTGTACTTCCAGGATCTTCATGCCCCGTACTGTTCCAATCAGCTGCGAGGTCTGGGACCAACTGAAACACCTACGTGAGGACAGAGAAAAGCTCAAAGAGGTGATCACTGGGCTTCCAAGATCTTCTAAATTATCTTCTAAATTCTTCTAAAGAGGTGTTTTTGGAGTGGTTTCAGAAATCGACCTAAAAGTCATATAAAGTCATTGGTTTTGCTAGTTTCATTTGCGAATTTGCTCGCAACTTGTAGACGAAGCTACACTGGATGCTGTCAGAGGCCGCAGAGAGAGCCCTGCAAGATGGTGATGAGGGTGGCTTTGAGTTTCAGAACATGCTGGCCAGTGAGATCACCGAAGCTTGGCACATTGCATGCCGTGGTCATGGACTCACTGACTCGATTTTTTCCACAGCCTTCAATTACACATGGATTTGGCCCTGCTGATGCTCCAAGTTGCACAAGGAGAAGATAGAAGAGATCGAGAACAAATATGGCTCTCAACCGCCTCTTCCTGGTGCAAAGAACGAGCCGGAGGCACTATTTATTCATGCACCCTTCGTGAGTGGAGCACCGGATGTGATTGCGCCTGGTTGCACTGGGGCCAATGTATTCATCATGGATTAGAGTGCATGTCCTGGTGGGTTTGAGATGGTACACAGATGCCAAAATGCGGTCAGTTTTGGGAGAGACTGGGAGGAAATGAAATGATATGAGATGATTTGAAATGAAATGTCTCAGCGCCCTGACCAAATCCATCAATGTGCGGAAATTCGTACAGGCAAAGAAAGGCTTGCCGCTGCCACCTCCACCAGCTGTTCCAGCACCGCTGGACACTCAGTGAAGCCGAGAGTATGCCAAGAGTGAAAGAGCTATGCGGGAATCATGGCACCAGGAGGGCGATGCGGCGATAACACAATTTCATAATATTTCAATAGTATTTTTTTTCACATTCGGCCTTTTGGGACTGTCGTCGCGGCTCGAGCTTGATGAATTCAGCAACAGTAATTCAGCCTGGAAATCTCTGCCAAGCATGTCAGTAAACTTCGTTACTGTCATACCTGTGCAAGCTTGTAGGAAATCGGCATCCACTGCTATGTCATCTTTACAAGGAGCCGCAGTGATGGCATGAAAGAACTGTTCTGCCAGGGCTCGGTTGAGCGCAGGCGGGTACTCCTTAAGGGAGCTAGTGGCCCATTGGCCCGAAGCTGTCTTGCCAATCGCAGGGCCATGGGGCTTGGTGCTTGTCACCTGATTCTTCACAATAGCCCGGCTGATTCCTGGTAAGTTCAAGCACAAGAGGCTTGTGGGTTTACATGAAGGCGCCCCAAGAAAACCTTGGCTGAGGGAGTGCAACTCGACCCCAGGTAGCAAGAACAGCATCTGGAAAAGTGGCAGCTTCCATATGGAGGCAAAATGTGGCTCTTCTGGCTCACGTGTGTGTTCAATGGTAGCGGAGCCACCCACCCTGACCAAACGCAAAAAGGCCTCAGCTGAAAAGCATAGGAGGAGGTTGCCCACGTCAATCTGCTCCAACTCCCGAAGGCGTAGGTGCGCCAAGCCCCAAAGATCTTCGGCAGTGCGGATGACGCGAGGTCCTTGTCGCTCTCCAGGTTCACATTGAACAGCTCTCGCACGAGACCAAGTCTCGCAAGGCGGTCCGGCTAAAAAGGCCAGGATCCAACCCTGGTCAATGCCATGAAGCCAAAAATTGCGAATGTCTGCCTTCGAGATATCACCTCTGTCAGAGTCAACTACTATGTCTAAAGAGACGGTGTGCACAACAATGCCACTTCCATGGTCCGCCAAGAAGGAATCCAGGAAATATTGGAAGTCACCCAGGCGCCTTCTGCCTGAGAAGGCATGTAGTACGACTCTATGCCGGCCAAAACTGCGCGGGGCCGGCCAATTGTCGGGGACCTGACACTCCAAGAGCTCGGCTTCCAGCTGTCCTAAGCCACCTTGTGCCTGAGTCATCTCAAAGTCGGATTGCAGGAAAGGCCAACTTCGCGGATCTGCAAGGAAACGAATGCGCTCAGACAAAAGGCCGCCATCCAAATGTCGAAGAGCATCTTCACGAGCATGTTCCAAAACCGTGGTGGCCAGTTGCCAAAGAGTGGTCCTGCACATAGTCCATGAAATGGGATGCTGCGTGATGCGGGACCGCACACTGGAAATGGCCTCCTCAACGGACTCCACATCCAAAAATGCCAGGCAGCAATCGTCATGCAGGCCCCAGTCAATCCCGTCAAAATCCCGCGGGGGTCGAGGTTCCCGAAGGGGTCCATGCACAGGAAGCGGTGGGAGAAGGCGATCATGTTGTTTTTCCCGATCTGCCTCCACAGAGGATCCACAACCAGGCAAGGGTGTGAAGCGCAGACCCGAACCAATGAGCCTGCTGCGACAAGCCGTGGAATTCAACAGGTGTGCCTTGAGTTTCGTGGCTGTATGGTATTCCTTCATACAGCTGCCGCATTGCGTGTGCTCATACAGGCGTCTCACGGGGTTGATCCAGCCATGTGCTCGATTTTGGTGAGCGCCTTCGCCTCCCTTGGATTTGTGTCGGCAACCACAATACATGCAGCCAAAGGTTGTTGGTGGTTGGTCCTCTGACAAACGGGGAGGCCGATCAGGTTGTTCAGGAAGAAGACCATGAAGACGAAGGTAATCACGGATCCCCTGATGAAATCTGATAAGTTGTTGCTCTCTACTTCGTTGCTTAATGGAATGTAAAACTCCTCTGCGTACCAACCGCTTCCAGTAGCGCGGATGATGCTGTGCCAGGGCTAACCACTCCTGTGGATGAGTCTCCGGCGGGTGCAGATGTGTAGCATCCAGGAGCTGATATCCAAGCCAGCGCAAATCATCCTCAACTAAGGTGACCCACTCCTGATAAGCATTCAACAGGCCCCAGTCAACAAGATGTCTGCAGCCATACAAAGTCCCCAAGTAGCGCAACCGTTGCATTCGGAAGAGCTCTGTCGGGGAAGGAAGCCCTGTCGTGGAGAGGATGAAATCATCGGTCAGGTGTTGATCTCCTGCTTGGCCCAAAAGTCTGCGATACAGGCGCATGACCGTGGCATGCAGGTAGCTCTTGAGCTTGACATCCGGGAACGTCCACGACTCCGTTCCATACGTGAGTCTGCTAAGAACTAGGCTCTGGAAAAGTTCGACTCTGCGCGCCAAAGGGAACTGTTTGTTGGCAAAGAGCAGTTTACGATGTTGCGTAAAAGCAGAATGCGCGATGCCCATACGTCGTCGAATTTCAGCTCGCAGGTCTCCGCTGTGATGAAGGATGCCGCCCAAATGGGTGTATTGTTGTACAACCCGCACGTGGTGCATGTGATATTCACCCATAACTGGAAGCACACGTGATGCAGAGGGTCCAAAAAGTTGAACTCGAAGATTTCGAGCGCCGCTGCCTCTGAAAGAGAACATCAGCTCCGTTTTGCCGGCAGCAAGATTCGGAGTCATAGCATGAGCCAGGCATTGATCAAGAAGCTCTCCCGTCACAGACTGGACTTTCGAGATCAAAGCCACCCCATTGTCGGCGCTGAGAGCAATACACAGATCGTCCATCCAGCATGGTCCGACAAAGACCTTGGCATCTGGTCCAGTTTCAACCGGGGCATTGTAGATGCGCGGTCCTTGATCATCTGGGAAACAGTCAAAAACACCTTCAGCACCAACTGCATGTTTGAAATCAGCAAGGACCCGAGACCATAAATAGCCGAAAACCACGTCGGCAAAAGCGTCTCCAGGACGCGTGCCAACAGTCGTTCGGCACACGTCCTTTTGGTCACCAATGTGCCAGTGAGTATCAAGATGCAGCGCGCGAAGTGCTCGACAAAGATGAGGTGGCAAATTGGCACGTGTCGTGGCGCAAGGAGCACGCAGGTGAGCTTGAAGGTCAGCCAGAAGATTGGGCCCTAGGTTCAACCTCTGTGCCATGGATGCTAAGACCTCATCTTGGCAAATTCCCTCCAGAGCTAATGGGCGCAGAACTCGATAGAACGCCTCTGTGAGGTCGAGAAATAGGAGCGCGCATGGTCGTCGATCTTGTTGTTGAACTCTGAGAAAGGATCTTGCCAGGTGGACCCCCAAGACGACAGGTGCTTTGCGCTGTCCTCCAATTTGTTGATGTTGCAAATAGGCCTCGTAAGTCGATGACTGTTTCAGTCTGATGGTCCTATGCAAACATTTTCCGATGTGAGAAGAGATCAAAATTGATCTATAGGCTTCGCAGAGGCCTTGACTCAGCTTGCCCTTCCACAAGGGGATAAGGCGTCCACCTTTATGTTCCAAAGGTTCTTGACCATGCAAAAGGATCTTGAGGAGAATTGGATAGGTGAACTTGGCCATGAGTGCCGGCTGAGTATTACAAATCTCGGCTGGGATACGATCAGGGCCTGTAGTTTTGCCCGTTTTGACCTGACGGAAAGCAGCTTCCAAATCCGTCAGAGAAGGAAGATCAGCAACATCCAAAGAAAGGTGTGATTCACGAAGTTCTCGAAGGTTGGCAAGCCAGTGTCTGCGCTGCTCGCTCACTGCCATGCGTTCACCCCCTTCCATGGTGCTGAAAAAGGAAATCCATCTGGTCAGAGCTGCTTCTGGCAATAATATATATATATATAATATTATAATATATTATATCAGATATGTTTTACACTTTGAAGTATTTTGAGATTTATTTTGCAATTTTTGCCTCCCAATTCTTTGCATCGTGTCTTGGCAGGCCAGGGTTTCCTTTGCCGAAGCTGCCCGGACTTGGAATGCCTGGCCCGGCGCTTGTTGCCACTGGAACGACAGACTGTTTGTTAACATGTTGATGATTCTTCAGTCCAAAATCTTGAGATAAAAATCGAATAGAATAGATGAGGAGTCAGGGCAGACTTGTCTTGGCTGCAGCTTCAGTTTGCAAACGTGCAGAACTAGGTTGTGGCAATATTCCGCCTGGCGTTAGGGCCAGCATTCCAGCAGGAGTGGCTGCAAACTTGCCTCCAGGCTGTCTTGTAGCAGTTTCTCTCAGTCACCGCTTGATCCTTTCGCTCAAGCTTTGCTTGCTGGGAATATCTACAGTTACAGTATATTTTATTTGTAGAATAATAGTGTTTTTTTAACTGAAATGTGAAGTATATATTCTCCACGCGCCTAAGAGTGTTTGGTACATCTACTTGTTGGTTGGTACTTTACAAGATGCATGTGAACATATTCACACACACATATACCCACACAGTTCATCATGCGCATGGGAATGCTTTCTCCTCCACATTGCACAACGTCTGATCCGTCCTGATTTGAGCAGGTATTCCAAACATTCCACCTGGTGTGGCCAGCGCACTTGGAAAGATGCAAGCTGTTCCTGGTGCCCCACCTGTACCAGGCGCAAAGCAAGTTGGCAGAGTCAAAGTCTTTTTAGGCTTTGAGAATGAAACGACGTGAGATCCCTTCCAAATGACTCCCATCACTGGTGGTATCACAGAGTTTTCCGAGCCGATTGTTTCAGGTTTTCCACCATTGATGGGAGTGCCTGGCGTGCCTGGCGTGCCTGGAGTGCCTGGAGTGCGGCCACCTGTGGTGCCTGGGATGGTACCACCTTTGCCACCCATCCCCGGGCAAGCAGTCAACCTCACGCAGCAGCAGGCAATGGAGCTGGGCTCTTAGCATAGCGAAGATTTCATTCCTAAATGGATTTGCACTGGCTCAGTGCTCCACCAGTTCCAAATGAAAGAAACTTTCATTATCATAAGTATCATAAGTCATGAGAATTGAAATTGGACTTCACTATTTGATTAATTTTGATTCCATTTGCTCACCTTGACCCTGCGAATCAGTTGAGGTATGAAGAGACCAAAGCTCGAGACACTGTATCCAATCTGCATTCGGGGTTCTTTAGGGAACTCAGACAATGATGCATTCAAGCTGCCCTGGAAAAATGAATTTGCTGTTCGCGGTGTTCTCCTTTCTTGACCTTTCTCAAGGTAGCGTTGTGGTCCTCGTCCTCGTTTTTTGAATTAATACCGCTTCCTTGAAGTTTCTGCACTTTGCGAAGGCACTGGAGCCAGAAGTCATTGAGCTGGTGCACTACTTCAAGATTTCAGATAGACACGCGAGGATGTTGAACGAGCAGCTCAAGTTACTTGGACTGACAACCAACAGCGACTTTGGACTATTTATTTCTTGGATGAAGCTATTTCGCGCTTGGGACATCTTGGGACTACAATCACAGCTTCTACCAATTCATTGGAGCTAAAGTTTCAAGGCCCAGAACAAGGTGTGTGGCCAGTCACAGCTCAGCATCTCTGAGGAGACGGAACAACACATACGAAGAGGATATCGCATCCTTGTACGAGATCCTGAAGGGTGCCAAGAATCCAGGATTGGAACAATGCCTTAATGGGTTCGCAGTCCATTTCTGCCATTACACTGCTCTGGGAAAGGCGGAATATACAGTGTTCTAAACATTCTGTTTGTCAGATGCAGCAGATGCATGAAACGCAGCTTGTAGGGATCATGTCTCCTTTCATCCGTCTCATATTTATTTTGCGCTCGAGGTATCCCTTCACTGCAAAGATGCAGTCATGGAACTGATTATGATTAGGGAACAGGTAGCTCAACAGGTTAGGCAAATGCCAACGGATCCAACGGTTGTGTCCTGCGGTGTTGCCTTTCCAGGAGACCTTCTGATGGCCACGGGCTCACTGTGACTGGAGATCTGAGAAGTAAATACAGACAGATCCGATGATGTCGCAGGGTGTAAAGCATGAAACAACCAAGATAACTAAGTAACTACCGTGACATACCGTGACAATCCCTCACATACCTCGACTTAATCCAAGTAGCTCTGAATTTGAAGATCCAGGTGGTTTGTACACCCTGAGCGTATGCTTTCCCGTTTTGTGAGGTCAGCATCCGTTGGATGGAGCGAGGGGTCTTTCGCGGAACGCTCACTCCCAACCCAGCTGTGGAAAAGGCAAGCCAGCGAGCCAACCAATCCTTTCCCGAGCGAAGGCATTGCACACTATTCTTCATGATTCTAAAACAACTTCGATTCTGCCATGGCAGGCTGCTAAGAAGTACAAGTTGGATGCGCCATCTGCTTGCAAGCTCGCAGAAGTTCTGGAATGCAGAGATGATCCAGACACTGATCTCAGGCCCGACTCCTAGGAGACAATCCGCATCAATCCGCAGGGTTTCGAAAGCTGGTGTGTCTAAGCGCAGAACCCAACAGCGGGCAGACAGCGCTGGTGTGTCTAAGCTGGCTGCAGGCGGGAGTATCCTGTAGGAATGTATGTATATATATATAATTAATATAATATTATATATATACATACATACACACACACATAATATTTATAATACTAGATACACATAGGCGGACCACCAGCCGTCACGTTTCACCACGTCACATGAGGAGCCCCACCTGGTAGAATCAGCAATTCATGAAGAGACGAGGACTGAGCTGCCCTTCATGGTATCGTTATAAAATGCGAGCCATGTATGGCACCCCTAGGCGGTTGCCTTGCGCTCCCCCGCCATGCTTGCTAAACTCTTCCAGCGCACCTCCAAACGAAATGATGTGGACATCTGCGTTGACTTCTTGCGTCACTTGCGTCACATGCATCTGACCAAGCGGCAACTTCAGCATCTGATAGAATGTTCTCTCCGCGGCGCATCATCTCTGCATGAAGTCCAACCCGTAGGAAGACGCAGGCATCCTGCGTGCACATAGGACATACACGGAAAGTTCCCCATGTTGCTTGAGGAATTTCGCGATTGATGGCTTTAGCATTTGACTCCGCGAAATCCTAAACAAGCAGCAGTGTTCAACAGCCAGATATGGATTCAGCTAATGAGGCAAGTAAAAGCTGCTAGAAGGTTTCGTTTTGCAATTGGGATATCAGCTGGATCAAATCCATTTGCTCTAGCTTCGCTGTCTCTGGTTGCACAAAGCGCCAAAACAAGAAGGACTTGCTGAGCTCGTTGCGAATGGAGCACAAGCAGAAAAGGACACCTTAGGAAAGGAGACACCTGAGGAAACTCTCGGGGTCAGACAAATGAAGAATTGGCATGAGAGCGTTTGCTTTCCTGCTTTAAGAATACCCTCGGGTCGTTTTGGTTTTGTTCACAGCTGTTCACCTGTCAAAGGAAGATCAGTGATCACCTCGCAGCCTCCAACAAGCCTTCATCGCTGGTTGGGGTCCCAGGAACTCGTCCCTTGTGATTACTTGTAGTGAATTGTAGTATTTGTAGTGTACACGTTGTGTCGTTCTTCAAAACAGTACACGTTTTTCACGTTTTGGCAAAGACTTGGATGGTGGACTGTCGTGATAGATTTTGCCTGTGCGTCCTATAATTATCTTTAATGATCTTTAATGTGCTTTCTGCTTTGCTTGGGCTAATTGTCCTGCGAAGGTGATGCAGATGCTGCGGGATATCAAGGCCGGCAAGCCTATTGAGCCCTGCACTCGAGCGCCAGCGATTGGTAGCTATCTTCACAAGAAGGCGGCCAGTTTCCACGGATTTCCATTGTTCTGTGGAAGTTGTGAAGAAGGATAGAATGCCTGCAACGATGGGATGGGTCTAGCTGTGCCATCGCATGGCAACTATCCATAGTTCTCCTGTGAACCAACGAAGCTTGGCACTATTTGCAACAAGTTCTGCTTTCAGCTTGTTCTTCTCTTTCTTCTCGATGATGCAGGAGACAAACACAAAGCAGGCCAAGAGTGGGAAAAGCAGGTGCGAGGGCTGCAAGGGGTGCAAGAGATTTTGGCCAGTACTCCTTTGCACAGGGCACAGATTGTGGAATCTATCTTGAGATATCACAGCTTTGAATCACTTGCAATCCTTGCAGTGGAATCATATCGAATCAATTTGGTACCTCTGTGTCTCTGTACAGGACGCCCACTAGACGCAGCCCTAGTCGCGATCGACGACATCGCGGCGGCCGTGCCGGCCGGAGTTTCTCGTTTGCATCTGATGTCACGAGTGCCATGGCGTTTGCACAGATGACTTTTGACTGTTCGGAAATGAGATGTAAGAATTGCCAAGACATGATTTCAACATATTTCAACAATATATTTCAATTGATTTCAGATGTCCACAGTTTTTTTTGGAGCAGGTAGAAGTCGCGGTGGTCGTGGTGACCATGGTGGTGCAGAGGCCCACCCTGGCAATCGAGGAGACCGGGGGGACCGAGGAGACCGAGGAGACCGAGGCGGTCGTCCTGGAGGCGATGCTGATGGGCGTCGCCATGGCAGACGCCTGGCCGAAGGGCAAAGTTTCGCACAGGGTGTCGGGCCGTTTGAAGCGACTTGAGCCACTTGAAGACTGTGGCAAGAGATAAGTTTTATATAATGAGTTTTATAATATGAGCTATATATATATATGTAGATATGTATATGTAGATATGTATATACGTATATATGTATATACAATATAATACTATTGTTTTGACGTTTCAGTATCCTTTTTGAAATGTAGTGCCCTTTGAACCCAGGAAGTCGCAGCCGTCGACGGGGTCGTGTCTTGGCTCATGGGCCCCCACGTCGACTGAAGCATCCGATCCCAAAGCATGCTTGCACATGCGCCCACACACAACAAACAAGGGGTATTGAGGTCGAAGGCTTGTTCAGTTGGACCAACAATCAAGAAGCCAATGTTCATGTTCTGCACAGGCGACGACAGAGTGGAGGATTATGCAGGCTTCGGGCTGATGCAGATGGCATGCAAGTTTTTTAGAGCTCATGCTACTTGTGAGTGCAAAGCACAGAGAAAGACGGACAGAAAGGTACTGCTCAAACGACACCCTCAGTTAATTGAACTTTGCTGCAGGTGAGGGCAACTGACAAGCTGCTTGAGAGTAAGACTGCCACAAGAAGCAGATTCGGTCTAGCTAGTTGAAGCGAAGATGCCCATTATGGGACGAAGGACTCAGTAGATTAACAGAGGAAAAGTTAGGCCAGCAGCTTGTCTGTTTTCTTTTTGCGCTGTCAAATTGACTTCTAAACTTGGTCCTTCGACTTGTTTCGATGTGGCTTCTGAATCCCCAGAGTCTGAAGCTCTGCTTGTCAGTCGTTCGTAAAAGATGCTGTCGTGAGTTCCGAGCGTTCAGACCTTGCGCCCTTCGGTGTTGTGAAGAACCTGTTTGAAACTGTTTTTGTTTGCTTGAGGCCTACATACTTGCTGAATTTCTCTGGAGGTCCGATTCATAGCCTTTGCTACCTTGCCACAAGTGGCCGTTCCTTTTTCTTAATGTTCTGTTTTCCTGCTCACTTTTTTTCTTAAGTACAGGTCTCAACTAGGGGCCCCTTCGACATATTCAGCTGCAGGAGAAACATTCTTGCTGCTGATTCTTGCCTCACTAGTTGCGTTGCCTCCCCTTCTTCAAAGATACCCTGCTTGCCCCATTCGCCTGTTCATTGTTTGTTCCACCCTCACATCGTGTCATGTAATTGCATATCGAAACTTCCTTTTGCTAACAGCAACTGCTTGATGTCCGAGCTCGGAGCAGGCAGACCAAGGTCATTCAAAGAACATCAAAGAACCAAGTTCCAAAATGTTCCAAAGACAACTTTTCCAGAAACTTAGGACTACTGAGGACAAGTTGAAAAAGTAAAACCATTTTCCACGGTCAAGGCATCCAAGGGCAGATTTCGAGCACCACCAAACACAAGGTCCACAAGGTCCGAGAACAAGGAGGATCATTTGATCCTTTCATTTCGATTCTTTTGTACAGATAATGTACTGTGAGCATGTCTTTCAGCACCGGGAAAGATGTACTGCCACACTTTATCACATGTTTGCCAAATACTTTTTTTGCAACAATTAGTAACTCTTGAAGTCATATAGCATTAGTTGCCATTTTGGAACTTTCTCAAATTTATTTGCATCTCACCTCTCTTAGGCTGGAACAGCCAGGGCAGCAGGAGGTGTGCTCTTTGCACACATGGCCTGCTGCTTATGAGTTTTCTACCTAACTCAGTGAATTTTGGTGCTGATTGGAGACTAGATGCAGCCTTTATAGATTGAGGGCTGGGCAGTTGAGTGTTGTGGTTTCAAGTTACAGTACACAAAAGCTGTCCCAGGTCGCCCTTCATAAGTGACGTAAAGATGGTGGTTTTTGTATGTTTTGGGGAGTGCCTGATTTTGTCACTTCTGAGCATGCTGCCCGCAAGGCCTGTATCACCAATGGGCATGTTTGCTGCCAACATCACGGTGCCGTGCCCTTGGCACAGGATGGAAGTGTTGCAGTCAAGTGATGTCAAGCCTACAGTGCGCTCAGCAAATTGGAAGTGCATTCAATACGCATTCAGGCCAGAGAACGCAACCCTTGGCAACTCGTCTTGATTCGACTGTACAGACCCAACGCCACAGAGATCAATTTGCTATCAATTTGGGGGCAAGGCAGACTTCCTGCTGTTTCCATTTACTACGCAAAAGAGCTGACACAGGCAATGGATTTTGCAGCCCACCCAAGTGTGACAAGCGTGCAGAGCATCACAAATCACCTGTGAAAAATGTAATTATAGATATGACCGCTACACTGCACTTCTGACGTTCCAATTGCTGTCCTGAATTTGTTTGACTTGGCGGCTTTGCACTTTGGAAGGTGCCTGCAAGCTGCTTCTTGGCCACATTGCGTTTTAGACAAGACAGTTGGCCCTACGATGAATCTCTGGCTGAGAAGCAGTTGGTATTGGAGGCTCCAATCGTCAATACATGGTATTCATTGATATTCATGATATTCTTTGTATTGGCAAGTGCCAGACGGCATTGGCTGCACAGCTCGAGGTTCTGAGTGGCGCCGACTTCATTCACAACTGCAGCTGCCTTCATTATCAGCTCAGGGCACTCCGTTTCTTGTGCGCGTCTTATCTGCCCAGCCTCTGGCCACTTCACCAAGAGCTTGGACCTCTTGAGACTCCCTCCCAGGATATCCTCATTGCAGATCCTCGACCACCTACTGTGCCAAACACAGAAGTGTGCCGTTTGCCATTTGCCAAACTAAACAATCATGAAAGCGTGGTAAGTCGTTGACATTGCAGCCTTTCAGAGCAAAAACAATCTGACTTTGTGGATAGATTATGGGAGGAAGGTGACCAGGTGTGAATCATGTTGGGAATTTGTAGGCCTTAACACCTGCACATATGAGAAGAGCGTTTTCTGACAGTTGAGTTGTATCGCAACAGCATGAAATCCAGGGCAATGGATTGGACGCACTCATGGCAGAAAAGTTCACCGAGAATGGAAAGACAGCTGCGTCAAGTTCGTCAAGACATTCTCGTATCATTTCATATCCCTGGACCGATACGACCGGTACGACCGATACGACCGATACGACGGAGACGGAGACAGCTTGTGGAGGTCCGAATGGTCCAAATGGCCTCGTAGCTTGGAGCAAGAGAGGCCGTGCCCTCCTGGAATCGCTGGCGAAGAACGACACGCCTTGCGACATCACACCCGAGCCTCCCAGTGATCCCAGTGATCCCAGTGACGAAGCTGTTTTGAAGAAACTTGATTTACACCATTTACACCATGCCAGCAATGATACGAATGATAGCAATGTTTATGAAGAGGATGTCTTCAAAAATGCCGTGCAAGACGACCCGCATGCTCGGAGCTTGGAGAGAATTCTGAAACGTTGTCGATCACATCGATCAACACAGTTCCAAAGTGACTCTCAGAGTCTCATCGAAATCCCAGAAGAGCTTGCCAGAGTCAGTGCTGAAGACGTGATCATTACCGTGATGTTGTGCGACCAGAAGGGTTTCAAGGAGCAGGAATACGATGTCCTTGCCAGCCAAGCGCTACATGATTTAAAGGATGCATTGTATTTTGTTGGGGATTGGACGTACAATGGTCCTAGAACCAGGTCTGCATGCATGTTCATTGATGGTGCGTTCTACTCAGACATGCGTCAGCCTTCGGCTGTTGACTACGGAAAGGAGTTGGTTGAATGGATTGAAAAAGCAGGACATCCAAAGCTCAAAGCGGAACCATTGAGAACAATGGCAACACGCTTTTGCGATCTGGAGAGAATTCCATACGGAGAGAAGTGCTGCTACATCAGACAAGGTGATATAGAGCACCTTATGTATTTCACGGGTGCAAGACTATTGAACAAGACACTGGACTGTCCGTTGAGAGAGGCATATCCATGCTTGATTTGGATGCGCAGGTACCAGAAAAAACGTTGTGTGGTTTGCAAGAAACTGTTAGCTTCTTGGGTGGTCCTGGATTCATCTCGATGTCCATTTAATCCAGCTCACTTTTGCCGCATTTGCTTTAAACATTTCTCGCAAGATGAACGTGGCGAATACATCCCACCGCTGGACTACAAGGTCTTCCCGTACCTTCATGAAGAGAGCGAAGCTTCATAGCTTTCAGTTCTTGAGAGAACTTCTTGAAGTTTTGGCTTTGTCCGACTTTGTCCGACTTTGTTGTCCTGCAGTTAAGCGCAACAGCTGCATAGCTGCACTGGCCAATTGATGATCGATTCTACACTGACACCCACAGTTGCTGAACCTCCCGGCATTGTTTCCCTGCAATCTTCACATGTTGTTGTAGCTCCACAACATGTGGTTTGAGCCATATCACGTATTTGGCAGGTTGGGGATGGTGCCATGCCTTCCCCCTGAGCGGGATTTGCGATCTTGTTTCCGTGAAACTTGTGGCAAAAGGGACCAATTTTTCTCTGCTTGTTTTCATGGCACTGGTCCAAATGCACTCACACATTTGGATTCACTCTTGGTTTTTCTCTCGAGGTATTCTACTTCCCAATACAAGTTTGTTTCTTGCACGCTGCACTCGTTGAGATCTGCAGGCGGTGCTGGCATTGGGCACGCCTGAGTTCTTGCTACCAGGACAGCCACTGACATTGAATGCCACGCTTGGGGCCTACCATCCGGTGGTTTAAAAAATCTTCGCACAGCAGACCACAGCAAGCCACAGTTTGGAAGGGATTCTCCTCCGTCATTTGTGTCGCTTTTCGTTTGAATTCACACGAAGCCTTCTCATCCTTCTCTTTTGGGATCTCTCAAGGCTTAAGACCTACACTGGGATTCCTTTGCAGAAGCACGAATTGCAGGATGGGATCAGAACACCTTGAGCTGCTTGAGCTTTCTGTTTTTTCGGCACGTTAGGCAATTGATTCGGGGAATGTGATTTCGTCTCGGAGCATAGAAGGTGGAATTGACCAAGCCCAGCAAGCCAGCTGACCAACGGCCGTTTGGAGCACAGCAATCAGCTTCGAGAAGTGCATTTTATACACTTTTCCACGCGTAAAGATGTCACAGGCTGAGTGCTTGATGTTTCTTATGTTTCTTATGTGTCTAGGACTGATGAGTTTGAACTCAGGATGCCAGTGTTCGCCGAGCCGGACACAGTCTCCAGCAGCTCTGAGGTGCACAAGTACTTCAATTGGCAGTGAAGTTTAGGAAAGACAAACTTCTCATGATTGTTTTTAATAAACCAAGGGTTGAAGATGGAGGATGTGCATTTACGTTAGGCAGAGACCTTACAGTGAGAATGGTGAAAGATGTAAAAGGAATCTGAAGGAAGTAAAGGACAAAGTCAAGGAGAAGCGTGCAAAAAGTCCATCCAAGAAAAAAGCATGCTTAATACCCTGTATATTCACTGTAGATCCTGTAGCTTTTTCAGCTCTGCGAGGAGACTGAGACTCAATCCAGTGACCTAGTTGGCGAGACTGACTCTGTTGGCGCTTGGTCGAAGGACACGTGCTGGTGTTGACACTTGCATCGGTTCAAAATCAGAGTTTGACCCTGCTGCAAAACTGAGCCTCGCAACCTCTAAATGATGAAATTTGACTCAGGAACTCCATTTCGGAGGCCATTCTTACTCACGGCCCACGGCTATTGCTTTATAACAGTTTAACATTTTATAACTTTATGAGATGTATCATTTTCTGCCCCAAGCAAGTGCAGGTGAGATCCCATGGGTCCCCAAGCTGGAAGATGAAGTAACCATCAAGGTCTGAGCCTTCGAATCTCTTCCAATTTGATCGAATATCGAATGTATTTTGAATATTTCCAAAAAACATCTAAATGATTCTGAATGTATTTGAATGTCTTTGAAGGCGCCAGCCAAGGTGAAAGCTCGAGGGCCTACAGGAGAACAGCTAGCTGAGCCAGCTGCTAAGTGGCGTCGAGTCCTTCTCTCTTTTAGTTTGAAATCTGTGAATTTTAAAGAGCTATTGCTGAGGTCAAAAAAGCTGCCGATCCGTGTGGGACCATGGGATGTAGAACTGAGGAGAGAGGCAGAAACTGCATAAACAAATCCGTTGCAAGTCTTACAAAATGTGTTACAAAATGTGTTAGAAAATGTGACAGCACCACATTTTGGCTCCGCAGGACATCAGCAGACACACACCGGGGTGACGGGCCATTGCCAGGTCGCAGCGACCGAGAACGATGAACAAAGGTTTGAAGATTTTGTTTGAACATTTTGAACAATGTTCTTTTAGTGCCCATGTCTTCTGTGATCCATGGCAGGTCAAGACTTCGCGGTATGGATGTCCTTGAAGGCGTCATCAAATCATTTGAAAACTGCAGATGTGAGGCATCGACATCAAGACATTTGGAAACTTTGCATGGAAAGGCAAAGTATCCACAAGAGGGCTGGAAGGTTGCCGATGACAAGGCTGTGCTTCAAGCCAACTTCTGCGGTGTAGTCTTGCAGCTTCAGACCAGTGCAACGAATTGGTTTTGCCTTTTGTGAGCTGAATACGCTGAAACAGATTACAGAAATAATAGAAGTACGAGAAGTTCATGAGAAGTACTGAAATCCCTGGAATTTGCGAAGCAACAAGGCTGCGCAACTGTTTCTGGTGGATGCCGATGATGAAACAACTGGAAGTCCTGCAGCTGCAAGAGGAATGGCTGGGCTTTTTAGGAGAAATGCGGTGGCTAAATGCTGTCGACTCTGTCGACTGCGGACAGTGCTAACATTCTAGTCCGTTTCAATCATTTCTTGAGTCCTACACAGAGGATGATAAGACTGAGGCTGTTCGGTCATTCTGGCTCGCTGTTATGCATCGTTGCTTTGTGCGAGAAGTTTTCTTCTCCAGACACTGCGTTGAATCTTCCTTCCGGGTTAGTTTGATGCTTCTGTGCGCCAGGATTGGCTTCGGGCGAAGGAAAAGGTACAGGTCAAATCCTCAAATCTACTCTGCTATGTTTGCCTGGTGACGGGCCGTATGCACACTGAGACCCTCATGCCCAAAGTCCAACTTGACAGCAGGCAGGGGTAGTTTTTCACATGTCCCTCCTACAGCGACCTTCCTACAGTGGTTTGGACGGTTGCAGCTTGGAAGGGTCGAAACAATATGAGCAAGTCCAGCATATACCTACCGTATACATTCACAGTCAACTACGCAAGATCATTCAAAAGAGAGCGCTTCAATTTGGTGGCCGCATGTAAAATTAGCGAGACTCGGACTCGGCCGCGTTTAGTAGCGAAGTGAAGCTTTGATGGCCAGAATGTGTTTTTATGTGGTAGTAGGCAACGTTGGCTGTACTACTTTTACCGGATTGTTAGGATCTGCGAGCCAGCCTTCAGCCCAAAGTTCCCTGGCCTTTGCTACTTCAGGCACATGGGGCACCCCAAGTGCTTCAACATCAAGAGACTGTTCAAGTTTTTACCCTACCCTCAGTGAGCATGGCAGGAGTCACAGCCTTGTTGTTGCTGAATGGAAGGCTGCCCAGAATGGGAAGATTTGCAGTGGTGGCGAAAGTCAAGCTGTCCATGGCCAAGGAGGTTGAAAGTGCTGGAAACTCTCCAATCCATACGCACTATACGTAACGTACAATATATATATATATCTATATTATAAATAAATAGCTGGATAAATATACATGCATGTATATATATATATACATGCATGCTAGTAGTGTCGGGTCACGCCGCGACGTACTCTCTATGCTACCCCCCAAGACCTACCCTTTTTGCATGGCAGAGGCGTTTTTGGCAGTGTTTTTCGCGAACAGGTCAAGTACTCCTACACTGTGCTTTCCAAAGTGAGCACGCACTTATTTTTTGAAAGCAATAGTAGCTACTTGCAATGAACAGTGCTTCCCTGAACCAAGGGGTGTTCAATCCATAACTGGTTTTTACAATCCATAATATTTTTCTACAATCCAGAATTAAAATACAATGTCCAAACCTCAATATAAATATATATTCCAATCCACGTTTAAAAAATAAAAACGATCACGACAATCCATCGCAGGAAAACAAAATCGTTGTTTTGGAAAAATATAAGAGAAAAAAAGGCATTTGAGGCAACCTACAATGGAGAAAAGAGTAGGGGTTTCGGCAAAATACATACCAAAAAAATGCATTCTGGGCAAGATACAATGGCCAAAAATTACATTTTGGGCAAAATGCAACGGAGAAAGCGTAGAGGTTTCGGCAAAACACATACAAAAAAAATGCATTCTTGGCAAAATACAATGGATAAAAATTGCATTTGGGGTAAGATACAATGGAGAAAAGGTTAGAAAAGTTTAGGCAAATACACAGGAAAACAAAATCGTTGTTTTGGAAAAATATAAGAGAAAAAAAGGCATTTGAGGCAACCTACAATGGAGAAAAGAGTAGGGGTTTCGGCAAAATACATACCAAAAAAATGCATTCTGGGCAAAATACAATGGCCAAAAATTACATTTTGGGCAAAATGCAACGGAGAAAGCGTAGAGGTTTCGGCAAAACACATACAAAAAAAATGCATTCTTGGCAAAATACAATGGATAAAAATTGCATTTTTTCGTAATGTATTTTGCCGAAACCTCTGCGCCTTTCTCCATTGTATTTCGCACTAAATGCAATTTTTTTTCCATTATATTTTGCCCGGAATGCATTTTTTCGTAATGTATTTTGCCGCAACCTCTACGCCTTTCTCCATTCTATTTTACCCTGAATCCGTTTTTTTTCATTGTATTTTGAACACAATGCATTTTTGCGTAATGTCTTTTGCCGAAACCTCTACACCTTTCTCCATTGTATTTTGCCCTAGATGCCGTTTTTTTCATTTTATTTTGCCCGAAATGCATTTTTTCGTAATGTATTTTGCCAAAACCTCTACACCTTTCTCCAATTTTCTCTAACGGTTTTTCCCTTGTCAGCAAGGGTCGGCGAATTAGATTTTTGTCTTTTTTATCGACGCGGGCACAGAAATTTTTGTCGAAGATTGGAAAATAAAGATTAGTCATGGATTGGAGAAGTTTTTTTTATTTATCAATGCTTTTTTATTTTTGTCAACGATTGGGAAAAGAGATTTTGGTCGAGGATTGGAAAGTAACAATCAATCGTGGATTGGGCAGCGTCTCCTGCTGAACACAGCTTATGCCCACAAATGATGAGCAGCGCCTCTTAAAAAAGACTGACTCTATTTTACAGGAATGCTGGAATGCTACCTATTGAAAAGGAATGCACTTTTTCCCAAAACATATTACATCCTTTGAATAGATATATTTGTTGAAAGAGACTGCTCTTGTCAATTAGATTTACGTCATCAAAATCATGCTACTTTCTAGGATATGTATATATATATATATATATCACTTCATGTGAAACAACATTGCGTTTGTTTGAATAGTGGACCTTATCAAAGAAAATCTTGCCAAATGTTACTTTCTCTGCGGGTGGTTGTGCTTTCTAAAGTGGGTATGTATTCAATTTGTGGACAGTAATCATGCACCCATGAAATGAAGTGTCTGCTTCAAATAACAATGAGCGCACATTTTTTCAAAGAAATTGCGTCATTTGAAGTAAGCATTTGTTGAACGATTGCTGCAGTCAAAATTAGGTATACCTTTTCCAGAGAAAAATGCATTTTCTTCGAAGTAAGGCTATATATTTGGAAAGGAATGTTATTTTCTTGGAAATGATAATGCATCTGTTTGAAACCTGCCCTGTATGATGCAGGGAGAATTTGCAAAATGTTGCTTCCTCCAGATAATGCATATTTACTACCTCATCGGCTTGAATAGTGATATTGGCAAGACAAGTGGCTTTCTTCAAAGGAATACTACCTATGAAAAAGGAATGCACTTTTGTTTAAGGAATGCTGCACCTCAAAATTCACGATTTCGGAGGTTCTACAATCGATTTAATCGATTGCAAACGATTGCAATCCCCGAATAAATTCAATTAAAACTGTAAAAAACGGTTAATTTCTGACCTTTGCTATGACCAGCAAACTTGTAAAAAAAAAACTCGCAAATACCCCGCCAAAATGCTACAGGGTAGGTTTTGAGTAGGGGGTGTACTCACTGTCTCTATCTCTCTCTCGCTCTCTCTGTCTCTCTCTCTCTCTCTCCGTGTCCCTCTTCCTCCACATATGATCACATCTATATATATATATATATGTATGCATATCTATCTACATGTGTATATATATATACGGATATAAATAAACAGATATTATGGTTGTCAAACCTCGCTGGGCTTTGTGCTGTTTAGAAATCAAGGGTGTACCCAGAGACTGTCTGGTGGCACCTTGCAAGTGGATGCCAAGGCAGGATCCCAAGCTTGAGGACACAACGTAGTACAAGACGTCCGAAACCTTATACAAACCCAACACTGAAAACTCAAATGCATTTTGATCCTTCTTCATGATTTTTGATGCATTTTGATGCTTCTTGATGATTTTTTGATGCGTTTTGATGCTTCTTGATGATTTTTTGATGCATTTTGATGCTTGTTGATGATTTTTTGATACATTTTGATGCTTCTTGATGATTTTTTGATGCATTTTGATGCTTCTGGATGATTTTTTGATACATTTTGATGCTTCTGGATGATTTTTTGATGCATTTTGATGCTCCCTGATGATTTTTGATGCATTTTGATGCTTCTGGATGATTTTTTGATGCATTTTGATGCTTCTTGATGATTTTTTGATGCGTTTTGATGCTTCTTGATGATTTTTTGATGCATTTTGATGCTTCTTGATGATTTTTTGATGCATTTTTTGATGCATTTTGATGCTTCTTGATGATTTTTTGATGCATTTTGATGCTTCTTGATGATTTTTTGATGCATTTTGATGCTTCTTGATGATTTTTTGATGCATTTTGATGCTCCCTGATGATTTTTTGATGCATTTTGATGCTTCTTGATGATTTTTTGATGCATTTTGATGCTTCTTGATGATTTTTTGATGCGTTTCGATGCTTCTTGATTATTTTTTGATGCATTTTGATGCTCCCTGATGATTTCTTGCTGCATTTTGATGCTTCTTGATGATTTTTTGATGCATTTTGATGCTTCTTGATGATTTTTTGATGCGTTTTGATGCTTCTTGATGATTTTTTGATGCATTTTGATGCTTGTTGATGATTTTTTGATGCATTTTGATGCTTGTTGATGATTTTGGATTATTTAGTTGTAAGTCTGGTGTACCATGAGAGAGGCATGTTGAGTCTGTACCTTCTCCCTGAAAGCAGGATCACGTCGTCTCCACTTGTGCCTTCTTGGGACGTACTACAATGCAGTGGAGGCTTGCACATGCCAATGAAAACTTGGAGCGGGAGGTCATGGTATTTTGCAGCATCGATTTTGCGTCGCAGCCGGTTACAAAAATCTGCAAAACATTGGGACTAGCAAATTCACCGACAAATTTGAAGAGTTTTGGGAGACACTTCTGGCAGGCAATCACCTTTGAACTCTCCAAACATCTTCAAACGGTTTGAGGCCTCAAGATTTTGATGTCACATTTTGACTGGGCAGATTTTGTTCTTTCCAGCTCTTTGCAACTGGGGCAAGCTTCCTTGGGAAGGTCAAGTCCTTGGGAAGGTACAGTAAGTTTGTTGCTTATGCCTTATACTGTTCCAAATCCATTGGAATCCTGGGGCCCTCATCAGGGCCCCAATCAGGGCTCTACTCAGGGTCCTAATCAGGGCCCTGATCGATGTAGGTCCAACCCTCTGCAGCCTCTTACTTTCCCGGCGATGCTGTGAAACTACAGGCAGAGCTGAACTTGAAATCAGGAACTTTGAACCAGACGAGAAGTGAGACTAATTTTCTCATCATTTTACAATTTTAAATATATTTTGATTTGAAGAGGGTTGAATGTCGTTTCCGACTTGAAGAAACTTGCATGAGTATAGGGTTGGGAGGATGTCAAGCAAGTGCTCGCGAGCTACACCTGTTTTTTTGGAAAGCATTCATCATGTTAGTGCTTTTGCACAGATCACCTATGTTCTGAACGACCCACAAGCCATCGAATCGATACAGTCTATACATGATGTACGAGTATATAGGAGTACTAGTAGAACAGTTGCTTCCGATCAATGATTTGAGAAACTCTCCTGGCAATCGTCAGGTCTGGAACCCTTTGGCCGTGCGAACGCGCATGCTCGTTATTTGGGGTGATCGACCAGCAGTGCTGAACCTGGCGTTCCCTGCGCTGTTTTGTTTATAGAACACAACCGAAGTTCCTGTTCAAGCGTCCAAACCAGCCAGGTAACATCACCTTTGCCACTCACCATTCATCACTGATGCCCTAGGTGACAGAGCTTCAAAACGTATCGGCACAAGAGACAGTCTATCTCCAAGATTGCTTTGGAGGTATGTGTAAAATTAGAGTTTCCAAAGTAACATCTTGATGTCTTGAGATGTGTTGAGCCATTTCCAAATTAATGCCTTCTGCCATCTTCTGCCCAGGTTGACCTGGGGGTATTGCAAGACAGCGACTGTCCTATGACCTCTTGCAAGGCAGCGGTACAGACACAGAGAATCGCAAACCTAACCGGGCCACAACTTTGCAGAGAACCAAACAAGGCCTTTTTGACAAACTGTTCAGACATGAGCAACATCCTTTTCAGGCAGTAACCTTTGGACATGGTGATAACATATTTCTTCTTCACTGTTTCAACACCTTTCATTTGTGCAGGTGCACGTCTTTCTGTGGAGCGTCGATGATTCAAAGACACTTATCAAAGACGTTCCTCTCTCAATCCACTATCCTGAGGCCTGACGTTATTTTCTGTGATTGAATTGATTTGAATTGCATGAGAGATGGTTTGCAGTTGCAGTCCTTGTCTTTTCGCCTCCATTCCGTATCAATCCAGATCATTCCACGCTGCAGGGAGCTCCACTCTGGGCTCACCAGGAGGTGGGGCTTCAAAGCACAAGATTTAACGCCTTAAATATCTGACGAATCTGACCATGAGATCTCATGAATCTGATATATTTTTAATATTTTTCAATGTCTATGTGTCTTGTGCTTGAAAAGAGGAAGCCTTGCAGCGATTGAAGTCGTGTTTCTGTGGATCCTTCGACAGGTGGAGTTGTATATAGAAAGACCGGGGCAAAAGTTGAAGGCGTGGCAAACAGTGGCAGAATGGGACGTACGTGGCAAGCTGGTGAGAAATGACCTGAAAGCTGGGATTCTCTGTCAGATTTGTGAGGTCGATCTGAAACCTGAAGCCAGGGTGATCAAGCCCGGTGGAAGTGTTGAAATCGAGGTGCCACAGATGGGTGCCAAGGGGTCAAGATGGGTAAAGTTTCAGGTTTCTTTTTCAGAGATGGACAAAGGACTTGAAGAGGTGTTTGTACAATTTGGAACACTCTGTATTTAGTTTTCTTTCATGTGTGTCCCTCCACCCATGCTGTCAGCAATCAGGTCAACATCGAGCAGCAAGAGGGTGCCCAAACTGAAGTTTCCATGCTGGTGGTCGACAAGGCTTGAGAGCTTCGTTTCCATTTGGGATGGGACTTCGGACTTGTCTCAACCTATCCTGATTGCAAGGCCTGGCTAGATTTACGGCCTCTGAAGCTACAAGAGCCAACAAAGGCCTTTGAGATGCATCAAAACAGACCTTTGACATCCTTTGACTGTGTTTAACAGGCTGTTCCAAGGATCATCAAAAAAGGGTCAATAAAGATCAAAAAGGAAAACATTCGCATTCCAGACTCTCTTGTCATGCCTTCAATTCAAGCAAGCAGTACCTGGAGATATTTCGAGGCCTTCGAGCCCGAAAGGCTGTTGTCAAAGGGTCCACAGCAAGAATCTCAGCGTTCTGTGCACTCGAAACAGAAGTGCATGCAGACAATATCAGACAATCGCAATCTCTGCAAAGTTTGACGGGGTCAGGTGGCGCCTCGCTAGCACACTTGATGGTCTTTCTACAGCCAGTTCGGTGGCAAAGGCCAGCACAAAGCAACGCCTCAGCAGTTTTCATTTTACCAGCCATATGGGAGACACGAACTCAGGCCACCAAGCGGATCCGCCAAAGCTTGAAAGACAACCAGTGGGTCTGAAACCAAAAGCTTCACAGATCTTACAGACATTTGCGTCTGGTTTGCACGTCATTTGCACATCACTCCGGTCCGTGTTGACGTCTATTTTCTGAAGTGCGTCATGTCCAATGAACAACTTTGCATTTGCAGATGGCTTTGGCAAAAACTTAGAAGACAAATGAACGCAAGACCGGATTTTCGCTATTTTCGTCATTTGTATCAGATGGACTACATCACCTGGCCCCTCGCACTGCGCGGTTCGGACCGTTGTCATCACTTGTGCAGCCTTCAATCGCCTCAGATTCGGACATGTTGGGGCCAGATGCTGCTGTCAATAGGACGACTCCATGCTGGATGATGAGCACTACATGGACAAGTGGGCAGAGGCCGAAAATGACACTTCCTCCAGACAGCATCGAAGCTTCATAAGGCTTGTCTATTTGTTCCTATTAGGCTGGGAATCTCAGGTTGAGTTTCCAGGAGGGTCCGTGCAAACAAATTTTCTTCTTGGTCTTTGACAGATAGGACTTGACGGATTTTCCGAATTCTCCCATGGCCCGGCACTGAACACAAGGATACACGGAGGTTTTGCAGTTTGCAGATGTCCAATAGCAGCCTGCACTTCCGCCTTTGAGGTCGCAATGGATGAAGTTGCTGGGGAAAATTTCGGTGGTCCAATGGTGATGGTGTGCTCCTCATGTGTCACAGCGTTCCAGCTCATGCAAGCGGAGAAGCAGAGTTTCTCGAGGCAAAAGGGTTGGTCCCAATGGCGCTCATGGCCAAAAGCGCTCCTGTACCAGAGACTCGTTTTCACTGGTTTTTAAGCGTGTTGGGAGTTGTGATTCGTCATGATCATAAAATAGCACGATGTTCCTGGATTGCATCGCAGTTCACTGAAGGAGATGGCTGTAGCCGCAGATGCGCCTGTAGGCATGGAGGCGGACTGCAACAGCCCATTTTTGCCTGCTTCGACCCACGACTAGTGCAGACTGTCACCTCACTTTTTGGAAACAACCAAGCTTTGCTTCTTGTCTCTCACTCTAGTAACTTCAGAGCGTTTGAAGCTTCGAAGGCTTCAACAGACAGCTCTGCTGGAAGTCCGAAAGTGAGTCTACGGAAGCGATTTGTCGCCACCTCACAGTGCTGTTGTCCTGTTGTCGGGTGCTTAGGGTTTTGCCAAGGCCAAGCTGGTTGCTTTGAACAGTGCACTGTTGGCTTTGGGCTCAGTCTTCTGATATCAGATTTTGCATGATTTTGCATATTGGTTTGATTCTTTTGCTAGAATTTGAATTTGCAATAGCAGACACCAACCTAACACTGCCGTAACTGCGCTCCGAAAACCAAGGAGACCGGTGTGAACACTTGGAAGGCTCACATAAGGCACCTGTTTGGAGGGTCCGCCAGCACCCTCGAACAGGGATCGGTCCGACCATGTCCGACCTCAAACATTAGTACTGGACAGAAAATCTGAGACAACAAACGGATAGGGGTGCAGCATGTGCGTGTGTAAACTGCTTCAGAATCAAAAGCTACTGAAACTAGCAGTCTCTGCGAATTCATGGCTTGTCATAGCGTGTTGAAGCGGATGTAGACAGCAACCTCAATGCAGGCTTCCAGAAGATCTTTCCACCTACACAGTGCGAGTTCTTGCAGTGTCTAGAAAGGCAGGCCAAATATCATCAGCAATCTCAAGTTCAAATCAGAATGTATATGTAGATGATCTTGTGCAGCTGTCAACAGGTGTGTACTTCGCGCATGGCCAGGACGGAAACTGGTCTTGGGGATCAGCAGAAACAGCAGTTCACACTTCCCAACAAGTGTCCAAGCCTTGGTGGATTGGTGGTCATGACTCAGTCATACCAGCAATCCGAAGGCTGTGCTGTCTTGCTAGCTTCTTAGGTACGGCAAGCCGCTGCTGCCTCGGGCCATTCCGGCATGAGCAGAAACATGTGCAAGTAGACGTGCGCTTAAAGTATTCAGAACACCCTTCGTGGTTGGAGATTCACTTCGTTCACACTTTGACAGTCGTTTGCGCTTACCTCTTGGTGCAATCGGTTTTGCATGATAGGTCTATCATTCAAGCCATTATTTGACTAACGACACGGAGTCCAGGTTCAAGCCATTGGAAACTGGCAGGATCCAAGTCAGGGATTGCCCCAAGACTCATCCTAAATTCAAACCCATGTCACACACTCACATGCTCCAACCGTAAAAGGGACGATCTGTGAGAAAGAGAGATAGAGGCTTGGAAGCACTGCTTGATAAATCCTTTCTGGTAAAACAGCTTGAGTGGCTGTTATCAAGGTAGGTTTGTGATGCCTCCACGTTCAAGGATGTTCAAGGTGTGATGTACCAAAATGAAAACCACCTACTTCAACTCCGATGCGGAAATTGGCTGGTTCCACACCGATGCTATTTCACAACGTAGGCTTGTTCAGGCTGATGCTCTCTCCTCACAAAGGCCCTGTAACTTTGCCTCCTGGATTGTCTGCTCACAGGAATCAGTCTTGTTGTTTTCACGAAAGCTAGCTAGCTTCTGCTAGCTGAAGTCCCTCTTGCTGGAGCAAGGTATTGACAGGGGCTGGAATCGCAAATCAAATGAAAAGTCACAGTCAGCTTCCCCCCTCCCCCGTGGTTTGTTTGGAAGCACTATCGCCAAGGCTCAATCCGCCCCTGGGACATCGTCACCACATCGTCGCCAACAGCATCATCAGCATCACCAGACTTCCTCTCCACTTCACACAATTCCTCACACACTGCTCTTTCACCAAACCTACCTCCCTCTCCTTTTACGTTCCCAGCTAGCTCTAGTCCCTTACCCCTTAGCCTCAAGTTCCCGTTTCTTGAATACTAGCAGTGCTTTCCCTCCCTACTTTTGACAGGGCTGCTGTAAGCAGATAATTGCTTTGCCAGTAGTAAAGCCAAATGTAGCATGAGGTCCACTGGACCTGCTAATAAAGCAGATTTGGATGATTTGGATGATTTGGAGATCGTTTGAACATGAGTGACGCTCAAAAGTTGATGTCGTTGAGCCAGAGCCAATTTACGCACAAGGCCTGTCAAGTTCATGTAACGTTCTGTCTTGGTAGAGCTCACCGCTGCCAGATGCTGCGTTTTGGGGATGTTTGCCGCATGGGAGCTGCCATCCAGGCCGGTAGATGCAATAGCCTGATACATCCATTACGGCCGAGGGCCGCTTCCATTTCCTTGATGTTTTGTTCAAATCATTCACAATCTTATCGAAGGAAGTTTAGAAGTCAAACTTCCGACAACATGGACAGATGAAAAAGCAGAGGTGGGAAGAGTCAGAGAGGAGAAGAGCAGAAGAGAGAAGATCAGAGAAGAGAAAGAATGAGAAGAAAGAAGATGCAGGTGCGCGAAAAGGTAGGAAAGTCGCGAAACACTGTGTTTTTCCAATGATTTGTGGCTCTGGAGGGTCGAAAAGTAGGCTCGCTAAAGCGGCGGGTGCAGAGCCATCTGGCCAGATGAGAGATGAACAGTTGCACTCCGTTGTAGCGCGAAGCTCATTTGGAAGTGAAAAAGCTAAAACACCACACGTTGAGCTCTTGACTCCACTCCACTCCACTCCGCTCCGCTCCACTCCACTCCACTCCACTCCCCACTCCACTCCACTCCACTCCCCTCTCCACTCCACTCCACTCCCCTCTCCACTCCACTCCACTCCACTCCACTCTCCACTCCACTCCACTCCACTCTCCACTCCACTCCACTCCACTCTCCACTCCACTCCACTCCACTCCCCACTCCACTCCACTCCACTCCACTCTCCACTCCACTCCACTCC
>CAMXCT020003584.1:0-54465 GCA_947184155.2 Cladocopium goreaui | reverse complement strand
GGACCCTTTGGTCCATCCAGCTCTTTTGGTCCAGGGAGGGGTTGGGAACTGGATTGTCTGAGCCCACCCACTGGCCCTTAGCCTTCTTATTCATGATTGCAGCATGCAAACTCAGAAAAGCCACTTGGTGGTAGGGAAAGAACTCCTCAAAAGAGCCCCTTTGGATAGGTTCTGGGAGAAAGACAAGGAACCATATATTTGCTGCTAAAAGGCGCACAAGGAAATTCTGAGCCTGGAGAAAATGTCATCAGTTTGGCCACAGAAGCTCATTGTAATAACAATGACAGATTGGCTTCTGTCCCATTTGACAGGGCAACCATCTGTCCACAACCCCACAGGGATGCAGGTGGTGGGATCCATTCCCAACAAAGGCACTGTTTTCTCAAAGTGCTTTCTGGCTGAAGCTGAAAGCCCTGCCCTGTCAAAGACCTTCTGTTTGGAGTACCGGTTCCAGGACATGATATTTGCCAGGACTTCATGTGGCAGCAACATATTGATAGATTCTTCCAACACTTGATGTGTTTTCTGGTGCAACACTGGGATTTTAGCTGCATAGAGAGGTGGCCATTTACTGCCTTTCATGAGTTTTCTGACCAAATCTCTTTGGGCATTCTTGCCCTCATTCACAGCAAGGTCTGCCACACCTGTTGCCCCATCAAACCCAGCATCCTGAAACACAGTTGCAGCTCTTCCAGCACTGATAGCACCTGATAGAAATAAGTCTGATACATTTCTCCTGAGTCTCTTGTCAGGCCTGTCAGAATCATTTCTCTCACTAACAAATTTACTTTTTGAAAACATGGCTAGGAAAACCTGGGCCATAAACTGCAGCTGAGATTGTGCATTGTGCTTTCTCCTTGAAAGGTTCCCCATAATCTGCAAATTGCAATTTGAAAACATGTGGACACAAAAGTGTGAGTCATATGCTGGACAAACAAGCTTGCAGCAGAAGCATGGGTGGCACCTCCTCAGAGGAGATGTGGCAGCTCCAAACCTCAGCTGTTATTGAATGAGCAGCAGGAATGTGTTTCAGGGGCTGACACAAATTGCTGCTCAGTGCAGGAGGCACACCATTTTGTTGCGAGGGAGGTGAAAAGCAAACACTGCTCATCCCTGGGGCAGAAACCTTTTTCTGCTAATTTCCAATTGCAAAATGCAAAGGATGCCAATGAATTACTTTCTCTCAAGATCTTCTTGTTCATCACCATCCTGGTCAGTGACTGCCTGCGTTTGGCTCTTCTCCATGTTCTTTGTGTCTAGAGGTGGAACCATCACTTGAGAATCTTCTCCTTCCAGTAGTTGCCAATCCTTGTACTGGTCGAAGTTCTCTGCCAATTCCATGCCCTTGACATATTCAAGCCTTCGCCTCTTGGCATCCATGGTTCAGGGCAATTGCACAAAGTAATGGCAGAGAGGGCAGGTGGCTTGAACCTAATATGCTTCAACAAAGTTAAAGGCTGCAAGTCTTCTGTTAGCAGTGTCCAGTCAGAAAAAAAAAGGAATATGCTGATGAGTGGTCTTTCCAGGGAAAACAAGAACACAGGCAATGACAGGCAGCTTTTTCCAGCTTGTGCTCACCAGCTCTGCAGCTTCACTTCTAAGTTCCAAAATTGCTACATCCTTCTCTGCACCCTGTATCCTATATATCTGTATATGTATGTATATTGGAATATATATATATATTTATGTATTTGTTTCCTATATACTATATATGTTAAACTTTAGTTTAACTCCATGTATATGTGTTGGAGTATTGCTAAAACACATGTATAGTCAGAGTTTAGAGGAGGATTTCTCCTGAGAGGAGCTTAGCCTTCAAGGAGAGCCTGGATTCTCCTTTTCAAAGCTTTCAGCCCATCTAGGTGCTGACTTCCTTTTTCCTTCCAGTCTGTCAACTTCTGACAGAGGGCCTTGGCCTTTGCCTGGTCCATGTCACTGGAAATTTCCAACTTGGAAGCAGCAAGGTCAACACGCAAATCATCAAGGGCTTTGCCCACCCAGTTCAAACCATCTTGAAGATCATCCAAAAGTTTCTCCATGTCTTTGCTAGGGTTCTGGTGCATAGCCTTGAGATCCTTGAAGAGGCTGATGATAGCTTCATATTCTTTGGACACCTTGGTCTTGGCACTGCCCACCACTTTCCATGAGCTCGGGCACTCAGCAAATGGTTCAATCTTGATGTCTGGACCTTGGTCACCCAAAGCCAGCTTCATCTTGCTGACCTGAATGTCACCTGTGTCAACCCTGACCTCAGATGTCTGGTGCTCTGCTTCCTTGGTCGTGGCTTGCTCTGGTCGGTGAATGTAGTAGTACTTGCTCAGCAAAGGGTTGGTAGGATGTTCCTTCTTGAGTGGTGGATCCTTTCATAGCAGTCTTTGAGCAAATCTCCAAAGACTTTGGTCCTGCCATCAGGCTCTAGATCTGTCCAGCTCCACCCATTGTGCTTCAAGATCTCAGGAGCTGACCTGAGCTGAAAATGTAAAATGCATGCTGTTTTAAATGCTGGATGTGGTTTATGTATATATCTTGATGGTGCAAGACTATACGCATGGATGTAAATGTCTATATGTGTGAATATTTTGGAAAATATTGTAAGGAATGGATATACAAAATAAGTATATATATATATATACACATATGTGTCTATATGATATATGGCTACCTTCAGGATCTCTTCAAAGAAAACTGCTAACTCTGTGCATCACTCCTCAGAGGAGTGGCCTAAGTGTTATGTATAATCCATAAAAATTGTTTAGTGGAAACAGAAAATATACTTCAACTTTACCTAGAGACATGTACCCTTCAATAACTTCAGATGAAGTCTCCTTAGAGGAGCCGCTGGATTCCACACTGGAGAGAATCTGCTGAAGGTTGCCCTTGATCCCACCTCCAGCAATGTACTTGCCCACAAGGCCCCTCTTCTCATTTGCCGACATGGAGTTGTATTTCTGCAGGGCAAGGGTTTCAATGGCACTGATGATGAAAACAGAATGGGTTTCATGCATGTTGGAGTTCAACAATTTCATGATGAAGATCAATCAAAAATGTATAGGTCTAATTGGTCACATAATATATAAATATATTTATATATAGGCTCATGTTGATCTAGACCCCTATCCTCCAAGACCATCTGTGCACCCTGAGCTTGTGGATCCTTTGGGTTCTTGGCTTTGTACTTCAGGGCAGTGATGAACTTGGAAACTTCTGCCCTAGAAACATCATTGCTATCCTCCACAGGGTGAACCACTGAAGGTTGGCTAGCAGCCTTAGCCTTAGCTTTGGCCTTGCTCTTCACCTTTTCCTTGACAGGCTTCTTGGGCACAGCAGTTGACTTTCCCATGGTGGCAGCAGAATGAATTGTGTATTTGAACCAATACCAGCTTTGCAAAGATACATACATTATTCGCCAAGATCACAAGAAACAGGAAGCAAAGCATTGCTGAATTCATTGGTGTTAAAAAATGTTAAAATTTTAACATGTTCTAACATTGTTTAACACTAGGTTAATATATATAAATCAATTTAAAACCATATTGTTTTAATTTGTTAAAAATGTTGAAAATGTTAAAATTTTAACATTGTTTAACGCGAAAAAAATGATGCTTAGTTTTGGAATTCTTCTGATCCAACACTTCCAGCATGACACATTTGATTGGGGTCCCTGGCCAGTGGTAGCCCAGCCATTGTGCTGCCTCTGAACCTGACTTGGCAAGTGCTGACATGTGAAAGATGTTGCATGTTTGGTGGAAGAGTTCAGTATATAACATTTCTCCTCTGAGGAGTGCTGACTCTATTCATATCATATACATAGATTTGGAGCTGATATATTTGCATTTTGAAAATATATTTGGATGCAATGGGGTGGGTAGTGACTCCTCTGAGGAGTGCCACTTTCTTAGATGATCAGACTACATCCCAAGTCAATGCAAGATAAACTCCATGATGGCCAATCTCACAAGACAAAAACTTGGAGCAAGATATGAAACACTACTGCACTCAACACAACTGTCAACAGTCTGAGGATCCACACAGCTCTCTGCAGCAGGGTCTGGCCTGAGTGCAACAAGGGTTGGAAGAATATGTTTTTGTGAATGGGGGGATGCAAATCTCTGTTGACTAAACATGAGCAGCTTGTGCAAATCAGACTGGATTCTTTCCAATGGTATTCAAAAACAAATCATCTCCTCTGAGGAGATTGATACCAATTGAGATATTGGCTACAAACAAGACCTCCTCTGAGGAGATCTTGTACCTCAAAGAGCAGCAGCAGCAGCAAGGAACTTTTCTCCTGAAAGATCAGCTCCGCGTGTCTGTCCCTTTGCAGGGCAGTGATCCGCAGCACACACAGGTCCTTTACCAGACCTCCACTGCTGCCAGTTGTACTCCTGCTACTGTCTGCGCCAAGGAGCTGATTGAATTGCCTTCTGGACCCTTTGGTCCATCCAGCTCTTTTGGTCCAGGGAGGGGTTGGGAACTGGATTGTCTGAGCCCACCCACTGGCCCTTAGCCTTCTTATTCATGATTGCAGCATGCAAACTCAGAACTCGTTTGACACCCTTGCTTCTCCTTTTCTTGGCTGCCTCGGCAATGGCCTGCTGGTACTCCTCTCCCATATTGTGCAGCTCTGGTGGCACAGATGGCGCAGTTGGGTGCTCCTGTATGTCGCCACTGTCCAGATCCTCTATGATCAGTGGAGATTCTGCAGCTGGCAAGGGGGCTTCTGGCACTTGCATTGCCTCGGGCAGCTCATCCTTGTACTCAACCAGGCAATCCTGCATTGCTTGGGATAGCTGCTTGCATTCCTTCTATGTATGTATGTATGTATGTATGTATGTATGTATGTATGTATGTTATGTATGTATGTTATTTTTGGATGTTATGTATGTATGTTATGTATGTTATGTATGTTATTTATGTTATGTATGTTATGTATGTTATGTATGTTATGTATGTATGTATGTATGCTTGTATGTATGTTATGTTATGTTATGTAATGTTATGCTATGCTACGTATGTATGTATGTATGTCTGTGTGTATCTATGTATGTATGTATGTATGCATGTATGTATGTATGTATGTCTGTCTGTTATGTATGTTATGTATGTATGTTATGTATGTTAAGTATGTTATGTATGTTATGTATGTTATGTATGTTATGTATGTAATGCATGTAATGTATGTAATGTATGTAATGTATGTAATGTATGTTGTGTATGTTATGTATGTTATGTATGTTATGTAGGTTATGTATGTTATGTATGTTATGTATGTATGTATGTTATGTATGTATGTTATGTATGTTCTGTATGTTACGTATGTTGTGTATATTATGTATGTTATGTTTGTTATGTATGTTATGTATGTTATGTATGTAATGTCTGTAATGTATGTATGTATGTTAAGTATGGATCTTTTGTATGTATGTTTGTACGTATGTATGGTATGTATGTTATGTATGCATGTTATGTATGTATGTTACGTATGTATGTTATGTATGTATTTTATGTATGTATGTTATGTATGTATGTTATGTATGTTATGTATGTTATGTATGTTATGTATGTTATGTATGTTATGTATGTTATGTATGTTATGTATGTTATGTATGTTATGTATGTTATGTATGTATGTAATGTTATGTTATGTTATGTGATGTGATGTTATGCTATGCTATGTGTGTATGTATGTATGTATGTATGTATGTAATGTATGTAATGTATGTAATGTATGTAATGTAATGTATGTATGTATATATGTATGTACGTACGTACGTATGTATGTGTGTATGTTATGTATGTTATGTATGTTATGTATGTATGTTATTTATGGATGTTATGTATGTATGTTATGTATGTTATGTATGTTAAGTATGTTAAGTATGTTATGTATGTTATGTATGTATGTATGCTTGTATGTATGTATGTATGTTATGTTATGATATATTATGTTATGTTATGTTATGCTATGGTATGTATGTACTTATGTATGTATGTGTGTATGTATGTATGTATGTATGCTATGTATGTATGTTATTTTTGGATGTTATGTATGTATGTTATGTATGTTATGTATGTTATGTATGTTATGTATGTTATGTACGTTATGTATGTTATGTATGTTATGTATGTATGTATGTATGTATGCTTGTATGTATTTATATTCCAAACAAGCTATATATACATATGTATATATATATATATATTTACATATATATATATATGTATATATTTATATGTGTATATATATGTGTATAAATATATATATATATGTATATATAGATATTCATATGTATATGTATATATATATGTATATGTACATACATACGGTAACTACATTTAAATATACATTTTTTTAAATATACGAATAGGTATTTTAGACTACCTCCAGGAAGGTTTTCCTTGGCCCGCCCAGCCATTTAAACATACGGAACCCAATTCATTTAAACATACTGCAACTACATTTAAATATACGAACTTGTATTTCATACTACCGAGAGCCTCCAAAAGTCCTTAATTAAGGAGATACCTTAATTAAGGTCTCCAGGATTTTCTTCATTAAGGACTTTTGGAGGAACTTCTGGAGACCTTAATTAAGTGATCTGGCTTTTTTGCTGTTTTAGTGGTATAATGGCTAAGTTTGTGCCAAAATTGTCATATGTTTTTTTCTTTGCTGTCCTTTAGAAAGTTTTACTTTGTGCAAAAAAGTAGGCAATAATCTCCTCTTAGGAGATTTTTCCTTTACAGAAACCATGCATCTTCTGAGGAGGCTTTCTTTCCTCTGTGTAGAAATCTTTCTCTCAGGAAATTTTATTTCTATATCCTTGAAGAAACCAAGATGTAGTGAGTACCTGCGAGGGCCCAGGGCATGGGCAAAGAGATGAACAAAAAACAAATGTGTGCTAGTGTCTGCTTGACAAGAATTCCTTGTTTCTCTTCATGCAACAGGCCACTGTGGAAGTTCGTGTTGAGACATGAATTTGTACAATGTATTTCTGGAAGTTGAAGCAATTGTATTTTCCTCAGATGCGACTGATCATGTGGCATCAAACCAAAGTAGAATGAAGCAAGGGGAAAAAAAAACAAGCAAACACCAAATGGCAAACAAGGTTCTCCACCCCTTCTTCTTGAAATAGCAGCCACTGTCCCACCCATATCTTCATCTCTATATGTCCAATTCTGAGAAGGGCAGCGCTCATCAAATTCACATAGCTCCTGGAAGAGGTGGTGCTTGGGTTTGAACCTCCAAAACATTCCTTCAGGATCGCTGTCAGAGAGGGAGACATAAAGCAGCAGGAATCTTTGTCCTGCTATAGCTAATTCTTGTGGGTTCCAAAGGTCTCTTGACAGCAGGCTGTAGCAAGCATTCAATTGCAATGTGGCCTGGAAAATGGTGTTTTCAAAAGTGTTGGACTTACCCAGCAACGCTTCTGCAATTTCCAAGCTCCATGGTATGAGAGACCGGGTTTCTCCAGCAGATGCTCTAAGCTTGGGAGCTGAGACTTTGTTTGTTTTTTGTCAGTCTTCCTGAGCATTCCCATAGTCAAAGTATCAAGCCTGTTGTCCACTGAACATCTTCTGTAGAAAGATTGCATGGATCTAAAAACAGAGCTCAACCTCTTGTCTTTGCTGGCTCCAGGAAATCTATCAAGGAGGAAATAAATCAAATTTCCAAGAAAATCTTGGGCAACTCCCAGGTCACAAGCATGCAGCCAATCAATAACAAAGCAATCTATCTGCAGGCCTGGTGCAGAGAATAATGCAGATATTTGTTTTCCTTCTGTTATGCAACCAGCAAAATGATCCATGGTCGTTTTTCTCTGGCTCCTCCAAACCGCGGAACTGGTGCAATCCCGGCTGTTTTTTTTGCTGGCATAGCACCTATAGCAAATGTTGTCTGTGCCAGACCATCCACTGAGGTTGAATGTGTTTTTGTACATTTCCCAGTCTCCTCTAACTTCTGTGAGAAGTGCAGTGCAATTCAAACTTTTGCCTTGGCTCTTTGTTCTCCATGAAGACAGGAATGGGTTACCAGCATGGTCCCTGGGTGGAAAGAATCCAGCTGTCAAAACTTGGAAGGACCAAGCCAAAATTGCAAAAATTGCTTGCATTGTTTTCTCCTTGGCCACAAACTTATTGTTGATCACCTGAGCAAAGCCACTTGGTGGTAGGGAAAGAACTCCTCAAAAGAGCCCCTTTGGATAGGTTCTGGGAGAAAGACAAGGAACCATATATTTGCTGCTAAAAGGCGCACAAGGAAGTTCTGAGCCTGGAGAAAATGTCATCAGTTTGGCCACAGAAGCTCATTGTAATAACAATGACAGATTGGCTTCTGTCCCATTTGACAGGGCAACCATCTGTCCACAACCCCACAGGGATGCAGGTGGTGGGATCCTTTCCCAACAAAGGCACTGTTTTCTCAAAGTGCTTTCTGGCTGAAGCTGAGAGCCCTGCCCTGTCAAAGACCTTCTGCTTGGAGTGCCGGTTCCAGGACACGATATTTGCCAGGACTTCATGTGGCAGCAACACATTGATAGATTCTTCCAACACTTGATGTGTTTTCTGGTGCAACACTGGGATTTTAGCTGCATAGAGAGGTGGCCATTTACTGCCTTTCATGAGTTTTCTGACCAAATCTCTTTGGGCATTCTTGCCCTCATTCACAGCAAGGTCTGCCACACCTGTTGCCCCATCAAACTCAGCATCCTGAAACACAGTTGCAGCTCTTCCAGCACTGATAGCACCTGATAGAAATAAGTCTGATACATTTCTCCTGAGTCTCTTGTCAGGCCTGTCAAAATCATTTCTCTCACTAACAAATTTACTTTTTGAAAACATTGCTAGGAAAACCTGGGGCCATAAACTGCAGCTGGGATTGTGCATTGTGCTTTCTCCTTGAAAGGTTCCCCATAATCTGCAAATTGCAATTTGAAAACATGTGGACACAAAAGTGTGAGTCATATGCTGGACAAACAAGCTTGCAGCAGAAGCATGGGTGGCACCTCCTCAGAGGAGATGTGGCAGCTCCAAACCTCAGCTGTTATTGAATGAGCAGCAGGAATGTGTTTCAGGGGCTGACACAAATTGCTGCTCAGTGCAGGAGGCACACCATTTTGTTGCGAGGGAGGTGAAAAGCAAACACTGCTCATCCCTGGGGCAGAAACCTTTTTCTGCTAATTTCCAATTGCAAAATGCAAAGGATGCCAATGAATTACTTTCTCTCAAGATCTTCTTGTTCATCACCATCCTGGTCAGTGACTGCCTGCGTTTGGCTCTTCTCCATGTTCTTTGTGTCTAGAGGTGGAACCATCACTTGAGAATCTTCTCCTTCCAGTAGTTGCCAATCCTTGTGCTGGTCGAAGTTCTCTGCCAATTCCATGCCCTTGACATATTCAAGCCTTCGCCTCTTGGCATCCATGGTTCAGGGCAATTGCACAAAGTAATGGCAGAGAGGGCAGGTGGCTTGAACCTAATATGCTTCAACAAAGTTAAAGGCTGCAAGTCTTCTGTTAGCAGTGTCCAGTCAGAAAAAAAAAGGAATATGCTGATGAGTGGTCTTTCCAGGGAAAACAAGAACACAGGCAATGACAGGCAGCTTTTTTCAGCTTGTGCTCACCAGCTCTGCAGCTTCACTTCTAAGTTCCAAAATTGCTACATCCTTCTCTGCACCCTGTATCCTATATATCTGTATATGTATGTATATTGGAATATATATATATATATATTTATGTATTTGTTTCCTATATACTATATATGTTAAACTTTAGTCTAACTCCATGTATATGTGTTGGAGTATTGCTAAAACACATGTATAGTCAGAGTTTAGAGGAGGATTTCTCCTGAGAGGAGCTTAGCCTTCAAGGAGAGCCTGGATTCTCCTTTTCAAAGCTTTCAGCCCATCTAGGTGCTGACTTCCTTTTTCCTTCCAGTCTGTCAACTTCTGACAGAGGGCCTTGGCCTTTGCCTGGTCCATGTCACTGGAAATTTCCAACTTGGAAGCAGCAAGGTCAACACGCAAATCATCAAGGGCTTTGCCCACCCAGTTCAAACCATCTTGAAGATCATCCAAAAGTTTCTCCATGTCTTTGCTAGGGTTCTGGTGCATAGCCTTGAGATCCTTGAAGAGGCTGATGATAGCTTCATATTCTTTGGACACCTTGGTCTTGGCACTGCCCACCACTTTCCAAGAGCTCTGGCACTCAGCAAATGGTTCAATCTTGATGTCTGGACCTTGGTCACCCAAAGCCAGCTTCATCTTGCTGACCTGAATGTCACCTGTGTCAACCCTGACCTCAGATGTCTGGTGCTCTGCTTCCTTGTTCGTGGCTTGCTCTGGTCGGTGAATGTAGTAGTACTTGCTCAGCAAAGGGTTGGTAGGATGTTCCTTCTTGAGTGGTGGATCCTGCTGGGTGGTGATCCCCCCCCTTTCATAGCAGTCTCTGAGCAAATCTCCAAAGACTTTGGTCCTGTCATCAGGCTCTAGATCTGTCCAGCTCCACCCATTGTGCTTCAAGATCTCAGGAGCTGACCTGAGCTGAAAATGTAAAATGCATGCTGTTTTAAATTAAATGCTGGATGTGGTTTATGTATATATCTTGGTGGTGCAAGACTATATGCATGGATGTATATGTCTATATGTGTGAATATATTGGAAAATATTATAAGGAATGGATATGCAAAATATGTAAATATATATATATAGATATAATATATATATATATATATATACATATGTGTCTATATGATATATGGCTACCTTCAGGATCTCTTCAAAGAAAATTTCTAACTCTGTGCATCACTCCTCAGAGGAGTGGCCTAAGTGTTATGTATAATCCATAAAAAATTGTTTAGCTGAAACAGAAAATATAATTCAACTTTACCTAGAGACATGTACCCTTCAATAACTTCAGATGAAATCTCCTTAGGGGAGCCGCTGGATTCCACCCTGGAGAGAATCTGCTGAAGGTTGCCCTTGATCCACCTCCAGCAATGTACTTGCCCACAATGCCCTTCTTCTCATTTGCCGACATGGAGTTGTATTTCTGCAGGGCAAGGGTTTCAATAGCACTGATGATGAAAACAGAATGGGTTTCATGCATGTTGGAGTTCAACAATTTCATGATGAAGATCAATCAAAAATGTATGTCTAATTGGTCACATAATATATATAGATATATTTATATATAGGCTCATGTTGATCTAGACCCCTATCCTCCAAGACCATCTGTGCACCCTGAGCTTGTGGATCCTTTGGGTTCTTGGCTTTGTACTTCAGGGCAGTGATGAACTTGGAAACTTCTACCCTAGAAACATCATTGCTATCCTCCACAGGGTGAACCACTGAAGGTTGGCTAGCAGCCTTAGCCTTAGCTTTGGCCTTGCTCTTCACCTTTTCCTTGACAGGCTTCTTGGGCACAGCAGTTGACTTTCCCATGGTGGCAGCAGAATGAATTGTGTATTTGAACTAATACCAGCTTTGCAAAGATACATACATTATTCGCCAAGATCACAAGAAACAGGAAGCAAAGCATTGCTGAATTCATTGGTGTTAAAAAATGTTAAAATTTTAACATGTTCTAACATTGTTTAACACTAGGTTTATATATATAAATCAATTTAAAACCATATTGTTTTAATTTGTTAAAAATGTTGAAAATGTTAAAATTTTAACATTGTTTAACGCGAAAAAAATGATGCTTAGTTTTGGAATTCTTCTGATCCAACACTTCCAGCATGACACATTTGATTGGGGTCCCTGGCCAGTGGTAGCCCAGCCATTGTGCTGCCTCTGAACCTGACTTGGCAAGTGCTGACATGTGAAAGATGTTGCATGTTTGGTGGAAGGGTTCAGTATATAACATTTCTCCTCTGAGGAGTGCTGACTCTATTCATATCATATACATAGAATTGGAGCTGATATATTTGCATTTTGAAAATATATTTGGATGCAATGGGGTGGGTAGTGACTCCTCTGAGGAGTGCCACTTTCTTAGATGATCAGACTACATCCCAAGTCAATGCAAGATAAACTCCATGATGGCCAATCTCACAAGACAAAAACTTGGAGCAAGATATGAAACACTACTGCACTCAACACAACTGTCAACAGTCTGAGGATCCACACAGCTCTCTGCAGCAGGGTCTGGCCTGAGTGCAACAAGGGTTGGAAGAATATGTTTTTGTGAATGGGGGGATGCAAATCTCTGTTGACTAAACATGAGCAGCTTGTGCAAATCAGACTGGATTCTTTCCAATGGTATTCAAAAACAAATCATCTCCTCTGAGGAGATTGATACCAATTGAGATATTGGCTACAAACAAGACCTCCTCTGAGGAGATCTTGTACCTCAAAGAGCAGCAGCAGCAGCAAGGAACTTTTCTCCTGAAAGATCAGCTCCGCGTGTCTGTCCCTTTGCAGGGCAGTGATCCGCAGCACACACAGGTCCTTTACCAGACCTCCACTGCTGCCAGTTGTACTCCTGCTACTGTCTGCGCCAAGGAGCTGATTGAATTGCCTTCTGGACCCTTTGGTCCATCCAGCTCTTTTGGTCCAGGGAGGGGTTGGGAACTGGATTGTCTGAGCCCACCCACTGGCCCTTAGCCTTCTTATTCATGATTGCAGCATGCAAACTCAGAACTCGTTTGACACCTTTGCTTCTCCTTTTCTTGGCTGCCTCGGCAATGGCCTGCTGGTACTCCTCTCCCATATTGTGCAGCTCTGGTGGCACAGATGGCGCAGTTGGGTGCTCCTGTATGTCGCCACTGTCCAGATCCTCATGATCAGTGGAGATTCTGCAGCTGGCAAGGGGGCTTCTGGCACTTGCATTGCCTCGGGCAGCTCATCCTTGTACTCAACCAGGCAATCCTGCATTGCTTGGGATAGCTGCTTGCATTCCTTCTATGTATGTATGTATGTATGAATGTATGTATGTACGTACGTACGTACGTATGTATGTATGTATGTTATGTATGTATGTTATTTTTGGATGTTATGTATGTATGTTATGTATGTTATGTATGTTATGTGTGTTAAGTATGTTATGTATGTTATGTATGTATGTATGTATGCTTGTATGTATGTTATGTTATGTTATGCTATGCTACGTATGTATGTATGTCTGTGTGTATGTATGTATGTATGTATGTATGTTTGTATGTAATGTATGTATGTATGTATGTATGCATGCATGCATGCATGCATGCATGTATGTATGTATGTAATGTATGTTATGTATGTTATGTATGTATGTATGTATGTAATGTATGTAGGTATGTATTTTAATTATGGATGTATATGTTATGTATGTTAATGATGGTATGTTATGTATGTAATGTATGTATGTACGTACGTACGTACGTACGTATGTATGTTTGTATGTATGTATGGTATGTATGTTATGTATGCATGTTATGTATGTTTGTTATGTATGTATGTTATGTATGTATTTTATGTATGTATGTTATGTATGTATGTTATGTATGTTATGTATGATATGTATGTTATGTATGTTATGTATGTTATGTATGTTATGTATGTTATGTATGTATGTAATGTTATGTTATGTGATGTGATGTGATGTTATGCTATGCTATGTGTGTATGTATGTATGAATGTATGTATGTATGTATGTATGCATGTAATATATGTAATGTATGTAATGTATGTAATGTATGTATGTATGTATGTTTGTATGTATGTATGGTATGTATGTTATGTATGCATGTTATGTATGTTGTGTTATGTATGTATGTTATGTATGTATGTTATTTATGGATGTTATGTATGTATGTTATGTATGTTATGTATGTTATGTATGTTAAGTATGTTATGTATGTTATGTATGTATGTATGCTTGTATGTATGTATGTATGTATGTATGTATGTTATGTATGTATGTTATGTATATGTATGTATGTTATGTTATGTTATGCTATGGTATGTATGTACTTATGTATGTATGTGTGTATGTATGTATGTATGTATGTATGTATGTTTGTATGTTATTTTTGGATGTTATGTATGTATGTTGTATGTATGTATATGTATGTATATGTATGTATATGTATGTTATGTATGTTATGTATGTTATGTATGTATGTATGCTTGTATGTATCTTTGCTATGGTATGTATGTTACTATATGTATGTATGTGTGTATGTATGTATGTATGTATGTTATGTATGTTATTTTTGGATGTTATGTATGTATGTTATGTATGTTATGTATGTTATGTATGTTATGTATGTTATGTATGTTATGTATGTTATGTATGTATGTATGCTTGTATGTATTTATATTCCAAACAAGCTATATATACATATGTATATATATATATATATTTACATATATATATATATGTATATATTTATATGTGTATATATATGTGTATAAATATATATATATATGTATATATAGATATTCATATGTATATGTATATATATATGTATATGTACATACATACGGTAACTACATTTAAATATACATTTTTTTAAATATACGAATAGGTATTTTAGACTACCTCCAGGAAGGTTTTCCTTGGCCCGCCCAGCCATTTAAACATACGGAACCCAATTCATTTAAACATACTGCAACTACATTTAAATATACGAACTTGTATTTCATACTACCGAGAGCCTCCAAAAGTCCTTAATTAAGGAGATACCTTAATTAAGGTCTCCAGGATTTTCTTCATTAAGGACTTTTGGAGGAACTTCTGGAGACCTTAATTAAGTGATCTGGCTTTTTTGCTGTTTTAGTGGTATAATGGCTAAGTTTGTGCCAAAATTGTCATATGTTTTTTTCTTTGCTGTCCTTTAGAAAGTTTTACTTTGTGCAAAAAAGTAGGCAATAATCTCCTCTTAGGAGATTTTTCCTTTACAGAAACCATGCATCTTCTGAGGAGGCTTTCTTTCCTCTGTGTAGAAATCTTTCTCTCAGGAAATTTTATTTCTATATCCTTGAAGAAACCAAGATGTAGTGAGTACCTGCGAGGGCCCAGGGCATGGGCAAAGAGATGAACAAAAAACAAATGTGTGCTAGTGTCTGCTTGACAAGAATTCCTTGTTTCTCTTCATGCAACAGGCCACTGTGGAAGTTCGTGTTGAGACATGAATTTGTACAATGTATTTCTGGAAGTTGAAGCAATTGTATTTTCCTCAGATGCGACTGATCATGTGGCATCAAACCAAAGTAGAATGAAGCAAGGGGAAAAAAAAACAAGCAAACACCAAATGGCAAACAAGGTTCTCCACCCCTTCTTCTTGAAATAGCAGCCACTGTCCCACCCATATCTTCATCTCTATATGTCCAATTCTGAGAAGGGCAGCGCTCATCAAATTCACATAGCTCCTGGAAGAGGTGGTGCTTGGGTTTGAACCTCCAAAACATTCCTTCAGGATCGCTGTCAGAGAGGGAGACATAAAGCAGCAGGAATCTTTGTCCTGCTATAGCTAATTCTTGTGGGTTCCAAAGGTCTCTTGACAGCAGGCTGTAGCAAGCATTCAATTGCAATGTGGCCTGGAAAATGGTGTTTTCAAAAGTGTTGGACTTACCCAGCAACGCTTCTGCAATTTCCAAGCTCCATGGTATGAGAGACCGGGTTTCTCCAGCAGATGCTCTAAGCTTGGGAGCTGAGACTTTGTTTGTTTTTTGTCAGTCTTCCTGAGCATTCCCATAGTCAAAGTATCAAGCCTGTTGTCCACTGAACATCTTCTGTAGAAAGATTGCATGGATCTAAAAACAGAGCTCAACCTCTTGTCTTTGCTGGCTCCAGGAAATCTATCAAGGAGGAAATAAATCAAATTTCCAAGAAAATCTTGGGCAACTCCCAGGTCACAAGCATGCAGCCAATCAATAACAAAGCAATCTATCTGCAGGCCTGGTGCAGAGAATAATGCAGATATTTGTTTTCCTTCTGTTATGCAACCAGCAAAATGATCCATGGTCGTTTTTCTCTGGCTCCTCCAAACCGCGGAACTGGTGCAATCCCGGCTGTTTTTTTTGCTGGCATAGCACCTATAGCAAATGTTGTCTGTGCCAGACCATCCACTGAGGTTGAATGTGTTTTTGTACATTTCCCAGTCTCCTCTAACTTCTGTGAGACGCGCAGTGCAATTCAAACTTTTGCCTTGGCTCTTTGTTCTCCATGAAGACAGGAATGGGTTACCAGCATGGTCCCTGGGTGGAAAGAATCCAGCTGTCAAAACTTGGAAGGACCAAGCCAAAATTGCAAAAATTGCTTGCATTGTTTTCTCCTTGACCACAAACTTATTGTTGATCACCTGAGCAAAGCCACTTGGTGGTAGGGAAAGAACTCCTCAAAAGAGCCCCTTTGGATAGGTTCTGGGAGAAAGACAAGGAACCATATATTTGCTGCTAAAAGGCGCACAAGGAAATTCTGAGCCTGGAGAAAATGTCATCAGTTTGGCCACAGAAGCTCATTGTAATAACAATGACAGATTGGCTTCTGTCCCATTTGACAGGGCAACCATCTGTCCACAACCCCACAGGGATGCAGGTGGTGGGATCCTTTCCCAACAAAGGCACTGTTTTCTCAAAGTGCTTTCTGGCTGAAGCTGAGAGCCCTGCCCTGTCAAAGACCTTTGCTTGGAGTGCCGGTTCCAGGACACGATATTTGCCAGGACTTCATGTGGCAGCAACACATTGATAGATTCTTCCAACACTTGATGTGTTTTCTGGTGCAACACTGGGATTTTAGCTGCATAGAGAGGTGGCCATTTACTGCCTTTCATGAGTTTTCTGACCAAATCTCTTTGGGCATTCTTGCCCTCATTCACAGCAAGGTCTGCCACACCTGTTGCCCCATCAAACTCAGCATCCTGAAACACAGTTGCAGCTCTTCCAGCACTGATAGCACCTGATAGAAATAAGTCTGATACATTTCTCCTGAGTCTCTTGTCAGGCCTGTCAAAATCATTTCTCTCACTAACAAATTTACTTTTTGAAAACATTGCTAGGAAAACCTGGGGCCATAAACTGCAGCTGGGATTGTGCATTGTGCTTTCTCCTTGAAAGGTTCCCCATAATCTGCAAATTGCAATTTGAAAACATGTGGACACAAAAGTGTGAGTCATATGCTGGACAAAACAAGCTTGCAGCAGAAGCATGGGTGGCACCTCATCCAGAGGAGATGTGCAGCTCCAAACCCTCAGTGTTTATGGAATGACAGCAGGAATGGTTTCAGGGGCTGACCAAAATGTAGCCTCAGTGCAGGAGGGCACACCATTTTGTTGCGAGGGAGTGAAAAGCAAACAGTTTCCAAGATGCTCTGGATGCAATGCTCTTGACTTTCTCAAGTAAGTTTCCAAGATGCTCTGGATGCTACGCTCTTGATGTTTTCAAGTACGTTTCCAAGATGCTCTGGATGCAATGCTCTTGACTTTCTCAAGTAAGTCTCCAAGATGCTCTGGATGCTACGCTCTTGATGTTTTCAAGTAAGTTTCCAAGATGCTCTGGATGCAATGCTCTTGACTTTCGCAAGTAAGTTTCCAACATGCTCTGGATGCTACGCTCTTGATGTTTTCAAGTAAGTTTCCAAGATACTCTGGATGCAATGCTCTTGACTTTCTCAAGTAAGTTTCCAACATGTTCTGGATGCTACGCTCTTGATGTTTTCAAGTAAGTTTCCAAGATGCTCTGGATGCTACGCTCTTGATGTTTTCAAAAAAGTTTCCAAGATGCTCTTGATGCAATGCTCTTGACTTTCTCAAGTAAGTTTCCAACATGCTCTGGATGCTACGCTCCTGATGTTTTCAAGTAAGTATCCAAGATGCTCTTGATGCTACGGTCTTGATGTTTTCAGTTTTCAAGTAAGTTTCCAACATGTTCTGGATGCTACGCCCTTGATGTTTTCAAGTAAGTTTCCAAGATGCTCTTGATGCTACGGTCTTGATGATCTCAAGTAAGTTTCCAAGATGCTCTTGATGCAATGCTCTTGACTTTCTCAAGTAAGTTTCCAACATGCTCTGGATGCTACAGTCTTGATGTTTTCAAATAAGTTTCCAAGATGCTCTTGATGCTACGGTCTTGATGATCCCAAGTAAGTTTCCAAGACGCTCTTGATGCTCTTGACTTTCTCAAGTAAGTTTCCAACATGCTGTGGATGCTACACTCTTGATGTTTTCAAGTAAGTTTCCAAGATGTTCTTGATGCTATGGTCTTGATGATCTCAAGTAAGTTTCCAAGACGCTCTTGATGCAATGCTCTTGGCGTTCTCAAGTAAGTTTCCAACATGCTCTGGATGCTTGCTCTTGATGTTTTCAAGTAAGTTTCCAGACGCTCTTGATGCTACGCTTTTGACATTCTCAAGTAAGTTTCCAACACGCTCTTGATGCAATGCTCTTGACTTTCTCAATTAAGTTTCCAACATGCTCTGGATGCTACGCTCTTGATGTTTTCAAGTAAGTTTCCAACATGCTCTGGATGCTACGCTCCTGATGTTTTCAAGTAAGTATCCAAGATGCTCTGGATGCAATGCTCTTGACTTTCTCAAGTAAGTTTCCAACATGTTCTGGATGCTACGCCCTTGATGTTTTCAAGTAAGTTTCCAACATGCTCTTGATGCTACGGTCTTGATGATCTCAAGTAAGTTTCCAAGATGCTCTTGATGCAATGCTCTTGACTTTCTCAAGTAAGTTTCCAACATGCTCTGGATGCTACGCTCTTGATGTTTTCAAAAAAGTTTCCAAGATGCTCTTGATGCTACGGTCTTGATGTTTTCAGTTTTCAAGTAAGTTTCCAAGATGCTCTGGATGCAATGCTCTTGACTTTCTCAAGTAAGTTTCCAAGATGCTCTGGATGCAATGCTCTTGACTTTCTCAAGTAAGTTTCCAAGATGCTCTGGATGCTACGCTCTTGATGTTTTCAAGTAAGTTTCCAAGATGCTCTGGATGCAATGCTCTTGACTTTCTCAAGTAAGTTTCCAAGATGCTCTGGATGCTACGCTCTTGATGTTTTCAAGTAAGTTTCCAAGATGCTCTGGATGCAATGCTCTTGGCTTTCTCAAGTAAGTTTCCAACAAGCTCTGGATGCTACGCTCTTGATGTTTTCAAGTAAGTCTCCAAGATGCTCTGGATGAAATGCTCTTGACTTTCTCAAGTAAGTTTTCAAGATGCTCTGGATGCTACGCTCTTGATGTTTTCAAGTAAGTTTCCAAGATGCTCTGGATGCAATGCTCTTGGCTTTCTCAAGTAAGTTTCCAAGATGCTCTGGATGCTACGCTCTTGATGTGTTCAAGTAAGTTTCCAAGATGCTCTTGATGCAATGCTCTTGACTTTCTCAAGTAGGTTTCCAAGATGCTCTGGATGCTACGCTCTTGATGTTTTCAAGTCAGTTTCCAAGATGCTCTGGATGCAATGCTCTTGACTTTCGCAAGTAAGTTTCCAACATGCTCTGGATGCTACGCTCTTGAAATGTTTCAAGTAAAGGGTTCCAAGATTCTGGATTCAATGCTCCTGACTTTCTCAGTAAGTTTCCAACATGTTCTGATGCTACGCTCTGATGTTTTTTCAAGTAAGTTTCGCAAATGCTGCTTGTGCTAACGCTTTTGACTTTCTCAAAGTAGTTTCCACAAGACGCTCTTGATGGCAATGCTCTTGACTTTCTCAAGTAAGTTTCCAACATGCTCTGGATGCTACGCTCCTGATGTTTTCAAATAAGTATCCAAGATGCTCTGGATGCAATGCTCTTGACTTTCTCAAGTAAGTTTCCAACATGTTCTGGATGCTACGCCCTTGATGTTTTCAAGTAAGTTTCCAAGATGCTCTTGATGCTACGGTCTTGATGATCTCAAGTAAGTTTCCAAGATGCTCTTGATGCAATGCTCTTGACTTTCTCAAGTAAGTTTTCAACATGCTCTGGATGCTACGCTCTTGATGTTTTCAAATAAGTTTCCAAGATGCTCTTGATGCTACGGTCTTGATGATCTCAAGTAAGTTTCCAAGACGCTCTTGATGCTCTTGACTTTCTCAAGTAAGTTTCCAACATGCTGTGGATGCTACACTCTTGATGTTTTCAAGTAAGTTTCCAAGACGCTCTTGATGCAATGCTCTTGGCGTTTTCAAGTAAGTTTCCAACATGCTCTGGATGCTACGCTCTTGATGTTTTCAAGTAAGTTTCCAGACGCTCTTGATGCTACGCTTTTGACTTTCTCAAGTAAGTTTCCAACACGCTCTTGATGCAATGCTCTTGACTTTCTCAATTAAGTTTCCAACATGCTCTGGATGCTACGCTCTTGATGTTTTCAAGTAAGTTTCCAACATGCTCTGGATGCTACGCTCCTGATGTTTTCAAGTAAGTATCCAAGATGCTCTGGATGCAATGCTCTTGACTTTCTCAAGTAAGTTTCCAACATGTTCTGGATGCTACGTTCTTGATGTTTTCAAGTAAGTTTCCAAGATGCTCTTGATGCTACGGTCTTGATGATCTCAAGTAAGTTTCCAAGACGCTCTTGATGCTACGCTTTTGACTTTCTCAAGTAATTTTCCAACACGCTCTTGATGCAATGCTCTTGACTTGAGCAAGTTTCCAAGACGCTCTGGATGCTACGCTCTTGATGTTTTCAGTTTTCAAGTAAGTTTCCAGGATGCTCTGGATGCAATGCTCTTGACTTTCTCAAGTAAGTTTCCAAGATGCTCTGGATGCTAAACTCTTGACTTTCTCAAGTAAGTTTCCAAGATGCTCTGGATGCTACTCTTTTGACTTTCTCAAGTAATTTTCCAACACGCTCTTGATGCAATGCTCTTGACTTTCTCAAGCAAGTTTCCAACACGCTCTGGATGCTGCGCTCTTGATGATCTCAAGTAAGTTTCCAAGACGCTCTTGATGCTACGCTTTTGACTTTCTCAAGTAAGTTTCCAACATGCTCTGGATGCTACGCTCTTGATGTTTTCAAGTAAGTTTCCAAGATGCTCTTGATGCTACGGTCTTGATGATCTCAAGTAAGTTTCCAAGACGCTCTTGACGCTACGCTTTTGACTTTCTCAAGTAATTTTCCAACATGCTCTGGATGCTACGGTCTTGATAATGCTACGGTTTTAATGATCTCAAGTAAGTTTCCAAGATGCTCTGGATGCTACGGTCTTGATGATCTCAAGTAAGTTTCCAAGACGCTCTTGATGCTACGCTTTTGACTTTCTCAAGTAAGTTTCCAACATGCTCTGGATGCTAAACTCTTGACTTTCTCAAGTAAGTTTCCAAGATGCTCTGGATGCTACTCTTTTGACTTTCTCAAGTAATTTTCCAACACGCTCTTGATGCAATGCTCTTGACTTTCTCAAGCAAGTTTCCAACACGCTCTGGATGCTGCGCTCTTGATGATCTCAAGTAAGTGTCCAAGACGCTCTTGATGCTACGCTCTTGATGTTTTCCAGTGAGTTTCCAAGACGCTCTTGATTCTACGCTCTTGACTTTCTCAAGTAAGTGTCCAAGACGGTCTTGACGCTACGCTCTTGATGTTTTCAAGTATTAAGTTTCAACACGCTGATGATGCTATGGTCTTGACTTTTGGGCTACGTTTTTTTGCAGATAAGAATCAAATGAACATTGCGATATATTGCGATGTTTTGCATTGTGTCCCATTAAAGGTTGCTCGCAAAGTCAAAGGCAAAGCCAAAATTTCCAGGACGCAAGTCTTAGATGGGACTTGGATGTGGCTGAAAGCCTCAAAACAAAACATGACAAAGTCATTAACCCGCGTTTGTAGGACTATGTGTACCAGTTTTAGACACAACAAGAAAGATTAGAGAGACATGCCTGTGGATGAAGAAACGATTTGTTTGTCCTTTTGCATTTTCCTGGCATTGCAACATGAAAACACAAAACACTGTAAACAAAAGTGAGACACACAATTTTGAACGATTTCACCCGAGTACTGAGCACGCGTGTTGCCTTGTTTTCACCTAAACAGAAGTGAAACACATATAAAATAGTATATAATATACTTTGGTATACTTTAGTTGTGCTTAGTTAAGCAAACTATAGTATATTGTAGTATAGCATTGGACGATCAGGTTTTTGAATTAAGTTGTATTGTTGAGCAGTGTCTTCCTTTACAGCAGGAACTGGGTATTCCTCCAAACGGTGCAGCAATCCAGCTGGATGCAGGGTCCAAATTTTCAGCTGCGGCTTTCAAGCCTCGATGACCTTTCGGGTACCCTTAATAGGAACACTCATATTAATTACCATCTGGTTATTTAACATAGCCGTGGAAAATGGCCAATTTATAGATGGTTTACCTATTAAAAATGGTGATTTTCCATGGCTATGTTAAATAACCAGAGGGTATAGGAGATTTTTTTTGGGTACCCTTAATAAGAATACCCATATCAACTATAGATGATTATAGAAGATTATACAGCTGATGTGTTTCCATCCCTCAACAAAGACATGCAAAAACATGATCTATTCAAGTTGAAGGATCAGCCCGACATTAGTCAGCTGGAATCATCGAAGCCCCCACCAATCGATTTATTGGGGTTTGTCTCAGAATGAGGTGCCCTCAAATCGGAGTATCATCAACATCCCAAAAAAGGAAAAATGCAAATTTGCTGTATATTGCTGTATGCATTTTCTGACCAATCCCAACTTGACAAGTGAACTCCCCGGCTTCCAAGACTAAACATGGCCTATGCCTATGTGGCTTTGTCTTAAAATTTGACCCCAAATCCATGATCATGGTATACCTATGGTCTGTACCCAATAGTAAATGATCATAGGTTTGTCTTAAATTGTGGGAAATGATCATCCGCACCATGTTCCCCGGCCGTCTATGGCCATCAATTGGTTTGTCATCACTGTTGGATCCCATGATACTCCAGAAGGCATATCTATTTTTCGAAAAGAATTCTAATCTATGAATATATGATCATATCAAAGTGGTGATGATTAAATTACAATATATATATATATATATGTAATATAATCCCGAATTGTTATATGATGTTATAATGAAATCCAAATTTGGACCAGCCATGACAAAGCTGAATCTGGGTCAGCCTGCCGTGAAGGGTGGCTCTTTGGTCACCAGCAGCTTGGTCGCTACCTTCCGAGAGAATACTTCGGAGTCTTCCAGCATGTCGCCGCAATTCAACCAACCCCACTGAGATGTGTATATACAAATGTATGTACATATATATAATATATATATATATTACATTATACATATATGTAATGAGATTGCTATATTAAACACATGACTGTGTCCTTTCTTGAGCAAGTGATTTTAGTGACGACACATTTGCTTGCCAGGTTTTTTCAAGGTGGATCAACAGCCCTCTGAAGTCTCAACTATACCTGGAACATGACGCTTTTGGATGATGTTAAAGTATGATCAAATATGTACCCTCTGGTAATTTAACATAGCTATTGAAAATAGCCATTTATAGTGGATTTATCCATTAAACATGGTGATTTTCCATAGTTACGTTAGTTTACCAGAGGGTATGTCTTCATATCTCTTCAACTGCATGGACGCTTGCTCATGCATCATGAGAAATTTGAATTATATACTTGCAATTTATTGCCATTGCATGACTGTCCAGCCTTTAAGTCTTGTCATTAGGACCCAGCAGTCCACCAACGAAAGGGAGAATGACATATCTACACAATATATATATATATATATAATTATGTATATATACATGTATATAATAATTATGCATGTGTACATATAATTATGTATATATACATGTATATAATAATTATGCATGTGTATATATAATTATGTATATATACATGTATATAATAATTATGCATGTGTATATATAATTATGTGTATATATATAATTATGTATTATGTATATACATATATAATACTGTATGTATATATATATATATATGAAGGTTTGCTAAAATAAAGGTACCGCAATCATTTAAGGGATATTTTCGTATTGAAACCCATGGTGACTTGGGGATTCCCCATTTCAAGAAATCCCCATATATAGTACGCAATAATGGATCTGGAAACATTAACTAATTCACTGAACTGACAAGGCCATTTGGGCATATAGTTACCCCACTCCAATTTCCATCACTCCGCTACCTGTTGCACGTTGATGCATCCTTCATGAGGCACTCGCGTGGTCAGCACCTAGCGATCTCTCAGCCGACAACCGGCGAATCACCAAACACATTCCAAGCTGAAGCCAGTTTTGCTGGCTGGAACTTGATAGTGAGCTTGGAAAAAGGTCTCCACATTGGATCAACAAGTAGTTGTCAATTTCAATACATCTTCTTTCATCTTCGTATTTGTTTAAATTATATAAGTTTTCCATATCGTGTGTTTTCGGCGTTTTCTCCTCCCAGCGGTTTCCCTCCTTCCCCGGTTTGACGCCTCGACAGCCAGGCAGCCCAATGCCCAAAGGTCCATCTTTTCAGTAAGCTTGCCAGGGGCGTGGAACAACTCAGGCGACATATACCTGCCAATGAACCCTGGGACCTTCATAGAATCATGAGTTTCAAGAAGACTCAAATACCTCAGTTTGTTTTTGATGATCCTAACTAAGTGCTATGGGTGTTAACATGTTTTAACATCTTAACCATGATCGGATTTGGCCTTCATGGGAGACACTGAGCATCATCCCATCTTAACATGGTGAACCCATCGGAGCCTGGGCGATCCCGCTTCCGCGTCTCGCTTGCTGATGTGGGTCCTTTCCATGCGCCTGGAATTGCTGGGTCCGTTCACTGTCGACAGCATGAAGGAAAAAAAACACCAACCAAATGAGATGTGCAAGAAACAAACATCACCCTTTTGCGCTAGGAAACATACTGGGGCCAGTTGGGCAAATAATCATGAATTATCTATCATTATCTACTTATTGGTTGGCTTTTCATGGAGGTAGCCTTCTATTAATCCACCCAGTTCTTTACAGGACGTCGTCTGGCTATGGGGTCCCAACTCAGTGATGCCCAAATCGCAAAGCTTCGCATTGAGCTCCGCATCCAGCACGACCTTTGCGCGGAGACGTGGTGCAGATTTCAGATCGACTCATCCAAGTTTTGAGGTGGTCAAGGCTATTTTTTTTATGTACCCTCTGGTTATTTGTTACATAGCCATGGTATAGATGGCCCATTGAATAGATGGTTTACCTATTAAAAATGATGTTTTTTTTTTTTATGGCTTATGGCAATGTTAAATAACCAAATGGTATATTTTGTTGTCTATATGTGTCTATTTTGTCATGTTCATACCTTTGATCTGGTCACCCCATTTCAAGCAGGGGAACATGAGCCATCGCCAGAATTCGCCGACTCAGGGGTGCTCAAATCAAATGGCTGGATGGCATGTCTGTGGGAATGTGCTGCTGGTTGAGTTCCCATTGGAATTGGAAGGGTCCGTTCCCATGGGACTACTGTACCATATTACAAAAGCCCCGGGGAACTCCAGTGATCTTGTCTATTCCAAAGCTCATAGGTTGGGTACTTTGACTTTAAACCTTTAAATATCGGGTAAGATCGAAATGAGTACAGTATCCCCCCGTTTTTACTAACATATATAGCTGTTGAAAATCACCATGTTTTAATAGGTCCTCTATAAATGAGCCGTTTTTTGATCCATTTTCCATAGCTATTTGAGTTGGAGACACCCCCCGTATCTCTGCAGAGCCCGCAGTCATCCAAGCAGCATTGGCGCTCTTCAAATCCCGATGGACGAACCTGGCTGCACAGAATTTTGGGTGTTTTTTTTCGCAGAGTTGCGGAGTAAATCCAGATATCCGAGACAGTTACTATGAACATGTTGATTTCTTTTTATATCCAATATACAGAGTATAATCCGGATAAATGTTGATTGACTTTCAAGTTAAGTATGTCCAATATTGATGAATTGATTGGTGAATTCATATTCTGGAGCGATTCGTACAAACGGTGAACTATACAAAAAAATGTCTACTCACTAGTGGAGAGTTTCTGTGCGGCAGCGAGGTACATGTATCCGTCCTTGTCAAAGCATCCGTGTGTGTGTGTTGTCTGAATCCGAAATGCCGTCCCTTTATATGCACTGGTTATGAACGTATTTTCCAATTCCTGGATTGTAATTTTTCCCATGTATGTACATTATATATTATTTATAATTACATTACATTATATATTTGTAATATACTGTATAATATATTATTACTATATAGGATGTATTATTATAAAATACAATATATCAATATATATAATATATATGTGTATGATTTTTATTACTATTATCATGATTAATATGGTTGTTAATGTTATTGTCATATCACGTGTGTATATATATATATATGTTTATAGATGTGAACAGATGTGAATGGTGTAACCCCAGATAATCATCAATCATGGGAGTCTTGGGGCATTCTCCCGTGCACATGTCGGGCCAAAAAAGGCCATGGCCATGTCGGGAGGACGGAGGTCGCTGGCCATGTAGAAACCTGGTGCGCAGGAGCCTCGCCAGTTTATTCATATTCAAAAAAATATCTGAACATACGGCAATTATCGGCAATTAAAGCTTAAATCAAGCAACAAACAACAGGAAACAGAATCTTAATGACTGGTTCATCATTAATTGAACACATGGTTTAATCATAGAGGAATACACATGAAACAACCAACCACCAACGAATTTCAATCTCTGTGGTTCGGAAATGAAAGGAGTAGAATTACCCTCTGTTGACAATAAATTCGTGGGCCTCGTGTTCATCACAGTTGTTCTACAAATACTTGGCTTGGGTTTGGTCGGGAGGATATTCATATTCAACACTAAAGGTGAAAGCCTTGGGCTTGTTATAGACACTCACTATTGGTGAGTTAGGTTTGTGTGGCACATCGGGAGCCCTAAGGCTTATAGAGCAAAGCCTGAATGTGAGAGCAATTTCAACGCGATGGCCACACACTTGCTTGATAATATCAATTATATTTGATATTGTTAATTCTTAATGTTAATCCAATGTTAATTCTACAGCTATCACTAGATTTTATCACTATATAATATGGTTAATTCTATGTCGCTCCCCGGGCGGGTCCAAACAATGTTGGATCATCCCAAAGAGGACCAGGAAGTTGTCTCTAACCCCCAAAAAGATAGAAGAAAACATGGAAACAAACAGGTAAAATCGCCCAATTTCAGTGGTTCATTCTCGTGGATCCATCACGGTTTTAAAATGTGTTTCATGACTTGCTGAGTGAATCTTAGAATCTTCAGTGTTTTTTGGATTCAAAATGTTCACAGGACCCCTGGGGGACCCCTTGTGCTGCCAAAACAAAAAAAAATCTGGGGCCATCCGGCATGACGCCCTCAGTCATCTGCAGAATCAAGCGAAGCTTTTGGGCCTCCGAGGTTGAGTCCATGGTAACCCCAAGGGCCCAAGGGATGGGGGAGGGGATGATCATCATATTTCCCGTTGGAGATCGAACAATCCCAATGAGATCTAAATGGTTGGTGGAATATCGTTGGTCAATAAGTCAATCACCACTCATAATCATTGGATATCATTGGATCATATTATTGGATCATGTTGGATCATATTGGATCTTAATAGTTCTTGGGTCCACGCTCGCAGCCAGTTGTTCGCAGTTGTGATTCTCATTTTTGCTTCTGCCCGGGCTGTCGCCATTACTTTCGTCTATCCAAAAAAACACATCTGTTTAAGGGCCTTTAAGGGATAATTCATGTAACCATTATATCCATTATTTTTGTAGGTCAGTCAGGTTGCGAGGGGTCGTGAGCTGAATCATCCAGAAGAAATTGTTGGTGAATGGATGATGACCAGGATGAAAGCTTCTAAGACTCTAGATATTAAGATGGTTGAGAACTTTAGAGTTTGTACTGTCAAAAACAAACTGGAGATGTTATGATGTTGTCTTGTTACAACCACTCGTTAACAACTATGTCATGGTCATGTGCATATTGGTGGATTCTCGGGTTTAAAAAAATATATTGTATTGTATCAAATATCATCATCCCTAACTATTAAATGGCTATAGCACCATGGATTCATTAAAACTAAACATACATGTGTATAGTATAATAAACATGATCATTGTGTAGTTAACTATAATGATCATTAAAACTGACTACTATCTCCATTATAGTGATTGACTACAATAATGAATTATATGGATTCATCTCCAAACGTCAATGGAGTCAATGGATCATCCCCTCGACCCGAACCGAACCCTCGTTCGCCTCCTGGAGCATCACCCGCTTCACGTGAAGTAAGTCGTGAAGCGATCCGCCCGCGGCCAACTGCACGGGGGCTCCATCGCAGGGGCCCAAGATGGCCCAAGGGCCCAAGGGAAAGGGAGGTAGTTGGGTGGAAGCTACTGAATCAAGGAAACATGAACAATCATGAACATGGAGCTTGGAATATTTCGAAATCACATGAAACACGTTTGACATGTTTCAATCATCAAACACGGCAACACAACTTATTCGTCAACCACGAATATAAAACCAAGATGTATATAACCGTTGTAACCAAGTCAAATGCACATAAATAACGCATACGTATTGTTAAAAAAAAAGGTAAACATGGATAATTAAACTCTTAAGTATACAATTTAATTCCATTTATTTATCCCATGAATTTCCCATGGAAAATTCCCAGAAAACTCCCCTTGCCGCCTCCGTGACGATGCACAGAAGCGGCATCTCGCACGCGATGCCGATGAGTTGGATCAAACGCTCGTGCCTCGAGCGGCTACGCCGGCTACGCGTTGTAGCGTTTCTCCCACGTTTCGTTGATGAAAACCTGGGATTTGACAACATGATCACATCATGTGGTACCCTTATAATATACCAAAGGGTATGTTCAAAATACAGAAAAAACAAACCAAACGTGTCTTTAATTCCAATCACAACCACATGATTTCCGGAATTAAGTATCATTATAATATATTATAAATGTATATTAATTATTGTAACCAAAAACGAGAAACCAACTCTTCAAACCAAAACACGGGCAATATAATCAGGGATGATCATTGGGCTTATCTTAGATATCCACAGCAAAAATGAACAAGTTCAGCTGGGTGTTGTCTTCGTTTGAGTTTTGAAGGAAACATGTATGGTCATGGATCTCTAATGATCTCTATAGAGAGGCCCAAAGGACGCTCTGGATTGCAAACATGGGTCAATAAACTGACTCCAGACAAAAAAAACTAGTGGTGTCGTCCCGAAAACTGTGTTCTAGATGTTCTAGTTCTTTGATGAGTTGATCCCTCAGTTTGGCCTCAAAGCCTGGAGGTTCGCAACCTCCTTGTAAAATTCCGCCACATGCTCCTGCGAAAGGGGGAGATTGGCACAAATTGGGTCCACTGGAGATTGGGTTTGGAATAGCGCCATGTGTGGATGCATGTGGATGCCACAAGAAAGTTGTTCCAATGTGGGGATGCACACAGGAGTGTATACTGATAGAAGACCAACTTGGACAACCCCACAGTTGCATGAAAGAGATGCGTTGCATCCTGAAGTTATACTCTAAGTGGCGGATTCAGGTATGATTCCCCGATCACCAATTTCCTTTGCATCGATGCTCTAGCCACCTTGATACTCAAATTATCCGCTAAAACATTGCAAGATTTACCAAACATGTTCGGGTTTGTTTCGTGTTTACTAGATATAATTATATAATATTATATACATTGGACTTGTCCAAAACTAGAGGATACCTCAGAATGGCAATTTGAATCAGAAAAAACATAATGATCGGCCGTGAGAATTTGAACAGCACTCCATTTTCAGACACGTCCATATATATAGCTATATAGCTATCTTGGCGAACATAGAGTATGGACGTGTTCAGATAATCCTCAGCAAAACTGGACTATGTTTGAACTACGTTAGGCTGACAGAAAAAAAACCATCCCCCACTGTCTGAAAGATGTGCAAATCCCCGTTCGAAACCAAGGATTCTGTCCGGTGTATTCTATAGGGGGATGTGATTATTAGATTCATCATGATATATCATGATTTGTCCCCATATCCCATTTTTTAAACTCCATTTGTAGATGACTTCCCCATATCTTGAAAAAAACACGATTCAAGACCATTCATCTCCATTAAATCATTAGAAATACCATTAAATCCAATAGAAATCCCATATTTTCCCATTAAATCCAATCAAATCCCATTAAATCACCATGGTTGTTGGTTAAGCCACCATTTTTAGTGGTTAAATCACCAGCAAAAACCACCCAAAAAACCAGCGTACCTTGGTCACGCCGCCCATGACATGCAGTTTCTTGATGGCCACCTGGGCAGATTTTGGGGCTGAATCTTTGCGGATATATATATATATATATATATATACATACATATATATAATTACATATATATATACACTGTGTATATATATATATATATATATATACTGTGTATATATATATAAGCAACAAAAAATTAGGAGATGACAGGCCTTATATGTATGGTAACTACATCTAGATATGAACAGATTTAAACGGATTTTTGAATATGTGAACTGGTATTTGAGACTACCTCCAGGAAGGTTTCCCTTGGCCCATCTGGCCATTTAAACATACGGACTATTATTTTTTAAACTGTACATTTAAATATACGGATGGAACTGGTGTTTCATACTGCCTCCGGTGCATTGTAGTGTGGCCCGCCCTCCACTTGTTTAAATGTTGTTACCGTATGGATATGCAACTCAAAACAACACTATAATATCTATAATATATATATATATATATGGGTTTGTCTATGTTTCGAAAGCACAAGACATTAAGACCTATGGTTTATCATGTGCCGAATTGTCCCTATTGAAATGGCCAATTGGGGTCATCATCCATTTTCAGACAAACTCATATATCATATGTATAATATATATATAATATATAATATAACATATATATATATATATATATATATATATTACATAACATGTTGTTACCATATATATATATATATTACATAACATGTTACCATCAAATCCTATTCATTTGAAACATCAAAATTATCAAATCCAGACTGGGTCTATCACCTTCTTTAAATTAGCGGTTACCACCAACCAATGTTTTGAAGCCAAAAGCGGACCATCACATGTGCCATGGTCAAAGTCCATCCCATAATGGGAATCCTTACAATGGGAATCCTTACAAAGGGTGTCTTGTATGACTCCATATGAGTCCCTGTTATGGTCCAATATGAGTGTAAAACCCAAGTTTTACCATGGCACGCATGTTCAGTATTGGACCCCAAATAGCCTTCCCTGATCCACTCTTAGTGAGTAGATAGTAGTCAGCCAAGGTATAATTCAAAATAGGAGCACGGCCTTTAGATGGCCGTGTGTTTTTTGATTCATGGGACGTTTTTGTTGATATTGGATGTCCTCGTGCCAATAGGATTTCGTGTTATTCCCCACCTGCCAGGTGAGGGTTGTTAGATTTTATGTCAGTTGCTTCCTCCTCGTCCTCCTCCTCCTCCTCCTCGTCCTCCTCCTCCTCCTCTCCTCTCTTCTCCTCTCCTCTCCTCGTCTCCTCTCCTCGTCTCCTCTCCTCCTGCTCCCTGCCGGACTTCAACCACGACCATCCACGCCCAGTGTGCCCTGCCGGACCTCAACCACGACCATCCACGCCCAGTGTTCCCTGCCGGACCTCAACCGCGAGTATCCGGGCCCAGTGTTCCCTGCCGGACCTGAACCACGACCATCCACGCCCAGTGTTCCCTGCCGGACCTCAACCGCGAGTATCCACGCCAAAAGATATGCCACATAGAGTGCCAGAAGATATGCCAGATAGAATGTTAGAAGATCTGCCAGTTAGAATGCCAGAAGGTATGCCGATCAATTCAAAGGAGGGCTCGGACTCACCTTGTATGATCACTCCAACTAAGCGTTGCTTCTGTTCAACGATGCGAGCTTGGCGTTCAACAGGAGGGAGTTTCTTGGCATTGGAGTCTGCACCGGCTGGAAGACCAGCTGCCAAGACTTGGTTCTGAATTGAAGTCATAAATAATGTTTGGGCTTCAAATATCAACCGTTTCAGCAAAAATTCATCTGAACCTTCAAGCTGAATCTGCTTGTCAAGCACAAATTGCTGAAAGTCTTGGGAGGAGCATTCTCCTGGTGTGGTACCGACTGAGAAGGCCAAAGCACCCAAAGCTTCAATCGCATGACTTTGGAGCGAAGACATACATTGAATGGACAGCCCGATTTCTTTGGCTCGGGCAAAGTATTGTGCCTTGCTGTCCAACAACGCCATAGTCACTACGAAATTGCAAAAGCTATCACTTGAGATAAAAATGAAGGAGTGTCAAAATTTGATAGAATGAAAAGAAGAACACGAAAGGCAATTGCAAGCACTAAGCGCGCAAATTTTTCCTCAGCATTCATCGAAAGATCCAACAATTTTGCTGGCAAAGCACTGAACACAAGTAGGCAAAGGATGAGAAGGAAATCGATCCAAACGTTCATACGTTTGGGATAATGCTCGGCCGCAAATGAGCCTTGTATGTTCGGCATCAACCAAAAGGTGTAGCCGATGAGTCTGTCTGTGCTTCACTGGGAGAAATTTCTCCACATGAGGAAAGCAATTGCCTCCAATGTCTTGGGGGAAATCTGGGACAATGTCAACCTCGTTGTCAGAGATGGAGGATGAGGATGAACCTGAAGATGAAGTAGAAGATGAATCATATTCGTCTGAGGCATTGTTCGGCGCAGCTGAAACTTCCAAAATAGCATCATCAGTAGTCTTTGTTGGAGTTTCCAACTTTGTGTCATCAGTGGGCATGTTGTCTACATGAGAACCGTCCAGAGGCACATGTTCGTCTTCAGGATTAACTAAAGGAAATGATCCAAATGTAGTGGAATTCAATGTTGTGTCTTGAGCTGGTAAAAGTTCAGGTAAGTAACCAGAACGTGTAGCATCAGGAATAAATTGTCCCGACTGTATTTCAGTGAGAAGAAATTTCAATTGACGCAAAGGTTCGGCAAGAAGATCTCTGCTGTAAGTAGCTAAGGTAACTTCATGATGATCAAGATGATAGCCCAATAGCTTCCGGACATGAGGATCGAACCCACGTTTTGCAGCAAAGCTCAAGCATGTATGCTTCAAAGAGTGAGATCGAAGGGAGTCACTAGCAAAAATTTCACGAAGAAGTTTGGTGATTTGAGATGATGTCACTGGTTCATGTGAAAGACTGGCATCGATTCTTGTTGGCAAAATGGTAAAGATAACTTTCCAGAGATTTGTAATCCCAAATCACGACGTGCCTGAATGTAGTGATGGATCCAAGGTTGACCCGAAATGGAGAATACCAGCGCTGTAATGGGCAAAAAGTGTAACTTTGCACAGATAGAATGCCAGATAGAATGTCAGCTAGAATGCCAGAAGATATGCCAGATAAAGTGCCAGAATGTTTGCCAGATAGAATGCCAGCAGATTTGCCAGATAATATGCCAGAAGATATGCTAGATAGAATGCCAGATGGAATGCCAGAAGATTTGCCAGAAGATATGCCAGAAGATATGCCAGATAGAATGCCAGATGGAATGCCAGAACATCTGCCAGAAGATATGCCAGAATATAAGCCGAAGAATATCCAGATAGATGCCAGATAACTATGCCAGAAGATAGGGTCAGATAGAATGCCAGACCTCTGCCAGAAGATATGCCAGAACATCTGCCAGAAGATATGCCAGGTAGAATGCCAGAAGATATGCCAGATAGAATGCCAGATCGAATGCCAGAAAATATGTCAGATAGAATGCCAGAAGATTTGCCAGTAAAAAAATGTATAAATGTCATGGTGGGGATCACACGAAGTAAAGTAATTTTAGAGTAAAGGCCGTAAACGTCTCAGTTACGAGAAGAAAAATGAGCACAGTCATTTCGCCTACAAGAAACCTCCATGTTGAATCATTTTGAGTTTTCTGCACATTCCCCACCTAATTGGCTTTGACATTTTTTTCAGCCGTCTTTTGTTCACAAATGTTCGCAGCATATGGAACGTTAATACATGCCCCATCCCACCCCCCACCCCACCCCCCACACACAGCGTAGCATCTACTTCATGTGCAACTGCATATGAACGCTAATACATGCCCCACCCCGCATCCACAACGTCGCATTTACTTAATGTGCAACTGCATATGAACTTTAATACATGCCTCACCCCACATCCACAGCGTAGCATCTACTTCATGTGCAACTGCATATGAACGTTAATAATACATGCCCCAACCCATATCCACAGCCTAGCATCTACTTCGTTGCATATGAACGTTAATACATGCCCCACCCCACATCCACAATGTAGCATCTACTTTATGTGTAACGGCATATGAACGTTAATGCATGCATCTACTTCATGTGCTAATGCATGCCCCAACCCACCCCCAACCCCACCCCCCACACACAGCGTAGCGTCTACTTCACGTGCAACTGCATATGAACGTTAATGCATGCCCCACCCCACCGCCAACCCCACCCCCCACACACAGCGTAGCATCTACTGCATGTGCAACTGCATATGAACGTTAATATATACATGCCCCACCCCACCCCCCCCCTACAAAACCACAAAACACCAATGCCGTCTAAAGGCCGTGTCCAACACTACTATGGGGACGTGGAACAGCCACAATATCATGGGGCTGGCGCTAAACCGTATATCGATAATCATTGCTCCTACATGGCAAGTAAACCCATCATCATCGTTCGGTAATGTCACCCATGTTTGCTAGCCAAACCTGGCAACAAGCCGAATGTTTTCAACCTAGGTAATATCTGTATGTTTTCCTCCATCAAGCTTACCAAACAATCAAACCATCAACAACTAAACAGCCCTACGGGTGCACCCAGAGCGAATACCCAATCCAATCCACTTATAATTACTGATTCACAAGGGTAACCATAGGTTTCTTGGGGACCTTTCATCATGGCCATCTCAAACCATTTAAACGAATCGCTCGTGCCTCCTCAAGGTGATATCAAATATCAAGTACATGCTGTACATTATAACATATACACAGTTAATGGATATTGTAAATATAGTGTAATTAATACAGTAAAATCCGGGCCAAAATGCACCCTCACATAAAACATTGGTGAATAGTCACAAACACACGAAATCCGCGGTGTGTCCCATACCCAATGGCAGTAGCCTCCCTTACTGTTCTGCCTCCTATGAAACCGTGCCTCTTGGATATCCCGCAAAAAGCCGCGATGACCGAGCCGAAGCCGCCAGAGCCCAAACATCTTACAGCGTCATGCTGATTGATTTGGAAGATTGAGAGGAGCATCGATTCGAAATTCGCATGAATTTGGTTTTCATATCACCAACGTGCAACATGAACAACGATATCATTGACATCACATGCTTGCCAGAACAGTGTTGCAATTCTTTGTTAATCTGTGTGAAACACAATTTGGTTTACACATTACACATCATGTCCTAATCAGTTGTCTTTGTTTTGTGCTGCAAGTTCTACAATACAGGATATATATATATATATGTACAGTATGCACATATATATATGTATACTATGTATGTATGTATATATATACATGTGTTCTTGTCACCCGTCACCGGCTATTTTTATCATCCCTTAGGATATCACCCTCAACGCCTGACCAATCTGTAAATCTGCCAGGCGCAAATGGCCTGTACCATCGGCTGAGCATCCCATGACTGGGTGAACTGGAGGAACTATGATCTGGTTGGTGGTGCAATCAATAACCATCTTGAAAAATGATGGACTTCGTCAATGGGGTTGGGATGGCATCCCATATATGATGGAAAATAAAATGTTCCAAACCACCAACCAGTGATGGTTTCCCAAGTCATGGGGTACCCCAAATCTTTCAAGTCATTAAAGCATATTAAAGCATTCTAGTATTGAAACCCATGGTGATCTGAAAAATACCCCCATTTACGCCATCCATTGTTGGGGGGCGAAAACACTTTGACCTATAGGTTTCTCATGTGTCATGGCTGATTCATTGAATACGATTGAACAAATTCCAATGTCAATTACTGGTTGACTCCAAATTTCTTGTTGGCTAGAATGACTGTTTTCATTGGTTGTATCCATTTTTTAATGGTCAAATTGCAATTTTTGATGTTTAAATCATGAAATTTTATTCTGTCATGGTCAAATCGTCTTTTGTGTTGAGTAAGATCCCAATTTTCACAGGTTAATTCCAATGTTTTGATGTTAAACATGTTAAACTACCATTTGTGATTCTCAAATCGCGTGTTTGAATGCTTAAATGCTTATTTCTAATAGATAAAATGCCACTGCGATGTGTTATCCTTCAAAAAAAATGCCGTGAACGCTGTGGCACTGCCCGGCCTGGAGGCAGCACCTGTGGCACCGCTGCGGCGGCCTGCGCCGTCATCGCGGGCACTGGTGGGAGCTGCATGGGCGGATGCCATGGACGCCTGGCAGCGCCAACTCCAAATGTGTGTTGGCTGCGGGTAAAACAATTTGGAAAACCAATAGAAATGGTAAAAACAATTGTAATCCTCCAAATGTGGTATAGTTATTTTAAATGTGGTAATCAATGGTAAACCAATGGTAAACTCTATGGTAAAGCAATGCCATTTGCACCATCCCCCAGTCATCACCATTTTTATAGGTGGTATGTTTAACATTCCCAAATGGGTGGTTTATTATTGCTTCACCCACATTAAATTACAGTGACATGATGTGTAGTAATCATGAACTTTCAATGCTTTAATCATTAGTATTAATAGTTATCATGTAGTTATCATAAATAACACGTGGCTAAAATGTAATAATTCAGGGATGATTCCCCTACTAACCATCATTCATCTATATAATTCATCCATATATGCTAGATACATTTATACACATTATACACCAAATCCAAAAGTACAGTAAAAGGTTTGTCTCTCTCTCTCTCTATATATATATAGATACACCACACACATAATGATTAGACATGATTGATGAATGTATGTATGTATGCATGCATGCATGCATGTATGTACGTGTGCGTACGTACGTCTGTCTGTCTGTCTGCCTGCCTGCCTGGCTGTCTGTCTGCATGTCTGCATGTCTGCCTGTCTGCCTGTCTGCCTGTCTGCCTGTCTGCCTGTCTGCCTGTCTGCCTGTCTGCCTGCCTGCCTGCCTGGCTATCTGTCTGTCTGTCTGTCTGTCTGTCTGTCTGTACGCATGCAGGCCTGCACGCATGCACGCATGCACGTATGCACAGATGCACGGATGCACGTATGCATGTATGAATGTATACACACCTGATCACATGTAACTCTATAACATACACATATAATTCTACATGGGTTCATTTTGTACAATGACTTTGGCTAGCAAAATCACAGTCGTATCCCTTTCAACCAAAAGGTCAGGAGACATATGGCTATGGCTCAAGAGTATTGACCCCCCAAAAAATGGACGGTTTAAGATCCAAAACATGACAAACCACAAAGGTATCTGATTTGGGTCGCCATCTGTACGAGTAGTGGAGCTGAGCTCCCAACACCACAGCTTGTTGCACCATCGAAGGTCCGCCTCGAGGTATTGGTTCCGAGTTTTGATTTGGGGTCATGGCTACTCTTCGCATATCATGAATTATGCAAAAACTTGTTCTATATAATGGGATCAAATAGGCACATGATGATGATACAGCATGGGATTTGTGGGGGCATGTTTTTAGATATATACATCCAAATATGGTTGTAGAGCATAAGACAATAGCTAATGGTCCTGTGGCAAAAAATTGTTCATCTGCATCAGCTGAAAACATGTATCCTGTTCCCTTCACTTCCTTCGCAACTTGGCAATTCGTCAACCAGGAGCAAACATCTTCAGATCAACAATGAACACCATTTATCAACATATAAACACCATTTCTATCACCAACTGTGGCTATGGATCACCATCCATAAACATAAATAAACACCATGTATTTTTCGGTTTGTGGTTGTATGAAATTGTCATCCTGGAATTTCACATGTTATCCTGTAATTATCCGATACTTTCAGTAGCTGGAGAACAATATGGTAATCATCCGACTATGGGCAATAATCCAGCTTGGTTGAAATGTCAACTTTTCTGTTAGTGTTAAATATATCTGTATATTATTATATAAAAACAACATCACCCTGTCATTGTAATTATCCAATATCATTACTGTATTAGATTATCCCATATATTATTAAAGCAGCAACATATATTATGAAATCATGTTATACCTCATATATATATACATATTTAACTAAAAACACATCCATATGTATATAATAATAGTAATAATAATAATCATAGCAATAAAAAATATTAATAATCATAGTAATAAAAATAATAATAATAATAATGAAAACAGTAATGATAAAAACAATAATAACAAAACACTTGTAATAAAAACGATAATACTAAGAATAATAATGCTAATAAATATATATATATACATTTGTTATCATATGTTAATATGGTAACCTATGGTATTATGTCATATTATATCACAACAAAAGCTCGGATTTCATATGATCTCATTTGAGCTGAAAAAAACGGTATGTAAATCCTGATCCCAAAAGCAAATCATGTGATTTCCAAGCGGCGGTCTTCATATATATATGTTTTGGCGCTTGATTCTGAACTTTTTGAACTAGAGCTTGTTGCATCTACATCAGAGCTGCTTTCAGCTACATCATATCCGTAGAGAAAGTTTCGTTCAGCAGTTTTTTTTCAGGGAACGGCATCTTTTTCACAATCCCATGGCGGGGCCATGTTGAAACATGGCGTAAAAAATGACAGTTTTACTGGGAAAATTAACCCATGTGTGGAACAGATTGTTATCAGGTCAATGACTTGGAACGCAGCGCACATGGGATGAATGGTCTGCGGTCTGTGGGTTTTTGTGGACAATTGGTCATTCTGACTGAAATCCTGATGTCGTTCAGAGGTCGTGCAGAGGTCGTTCTGAGGTCGTTTGGGAGCCGAGAAAACTGGCTAAATAACGACCCTTGAATACACAGCAATTATACAATCTGAAAATCAGATCCCTGTCTGAATTCCCCGGAACGGGTAGGGTCCTCTGCGTTTCTAGTGGGCATGCACTTCTGATTCCTTATAAAATGGCCCTGTCTCCAAACATTTTTTGTGCACGTGCATTGGTGGCACAGCACGGGGAAGAGTCTCGGGCTCGCAAAGGCATGGTTCTAGAGGGAAACCGCTCAGGCTAGGGTCTCGTTGCAGAGATTACAAAGACGGTGCCAGATGCAATTTGCAAACCCCAAAAACTGCATTTAGGGTGGTTCCGGGTGTAATTTGGCTGCTGATTTGTTCTAAATGCACCTAGACCTGTAAACATATGTAGATATATACTTATATACGTATATTTAGGAGATCGTTCCAATGTCGTTCTGGATGTCGTTCAGAGGGTCGTTCCCCAACTAACTGGCACATTCCAAAATCACCAAAAACATCAGAAATAGCTGCGGGAATCCACCTGGAATTCTGAACGAAGGATCGCACCCGCTAAACCCATTGTCCGAAACCCGCTTCCCGTCCCCACCTGGCCCTGGCGGCCCTGGCGGCCCTGGCGGCCCTGGCGCCTCCGATGGTGAAAAAGGTGGGCTTAATAGATATATTATAGTTATAATAGTTGATCATAGTTACTGGTCAGTCATAGTAAATATATTGGTGTATGATGATGATGATGATGATGATGGAGATGGAGATGGAGATGATGATGATCATGGGTATTTGTTTGTCCTATATTGATCAATATTGACTATCATCATATGTGTCATGATCATCGACGGGATTGATCCTCATTTAGTTCGCTGATTTCCATCGAACAATTTCCATCCTTTTCCTCGGGGATGTTCCTCTTTTAAACGTTGTCAGTAGGATTTTGCCACCGTTTATTTTTTTTTGGGGGGGCTTGCTATAATTGATGATCATAACTGGGATATACCCCCTAACATAACTGGGGTAATTGGTATGAATTATAGCGCTTATAACCCTCTTATAATTTAAAATGGGTGTACGGAGATAGAACATGATAGACCCCAGTTTTGCAATGGACTAAAAGGCAGGGGATAAAGCATGGGTATTGACCAGTTAACAAACTCTATGGCTCATCTAAGCAGCTAGACCCTGAACGCATCCCGGTCTCGTTGAGTGTCAAGGGGACAACCTCCAAGCAACTGAGACTGGCAAACAATCAGTGCCGGCTACATGAGGAGCCCCCAGTTAGTTTATTGATCATCCCAAGAAAAATATATCATATATCCGTGCATAAATCCCAGCTGACCTAGTTATAAAGCATCTTACTGCACCTAGGAGGTTACTTCCTGTGCCTTTGAAAATTGCTGCTCAAGTCACCGTATCCACAAAAGCAACGCCCCGAACAATGGGGGTGTTCATAAGCCCCGGCTTGATGACGCTTCAACCCAAAAACATGTTGACCTTGAGGAGGTAACGTAAACCGCGTAACCCCAAACTTCCACGAAAACACACCCTTCAAACAGTTGAGACTGACATAGACGGACCTCATGAATTTGGGAAACGTCATGTGACCGTGGCATTCCCCACCTGCCGCAAGTGCAGGGACTCTCGCAGCACGGTCTTCTCAACTCCTGAGAGCAGATTCAGCAACAGAGCGTGGGTTTTCCCTGCTTCAAATTGACAACATGTTGATAATATATGATAATATTGATGTAGAATGATTATGAATCATATACCCTCTGGTAAACTACAGTAAGATAACTATGGAAAATCACATTTTTTAATGGGAAAATCCGCTATAAATAGCCATTTTCAATAGATATGATAATGTTCATGTGTCTTTCTCGCTTCAGAATCACCCAGGTTCTTGGAGCACCACAATGGCTATGATATCACCATCACAGGGATCTAGCTGGAGCAATGACCACTAGACAGGATGACTTTGGACCGATAAAATCAACATGCCAGAGATGTTGCTTTATCTAATCCAAAAAAATCTTGGAGTACAGTAATCCGCGTAAAACATCGTAAAACTACGTATCTCAAACTATCTCAAACTACCCTTCACCAAAGCTTCGTTCTATCCATAGTTTAACGGTGAATTCACCATATCCTGTTGGTCAAAGCCCCCATGATAAGTAACTAGCCATATCCTCAACTGATTGGTGGAAGACACCAACAGAAATCATCCACCAAGTTCCCCGACGTTCGCCGTCCACCACATAATCCACCTGCCAATGAAAGGATTACGCGAGTGACCCCAGACTAAAGAAGATGTCTGCCGTATACTGTCTGCATATTGAGACATATACGCTACTTTGCATTTACGATCATTTACATATTGTTAGATCTCTATGTGTATATATGTATGTATAGTTGTTTATTGTATTTATTTATTGTATTTGTTTAAATGTTTATATTAATTCATATATTCATTTATTTATGTATGTATCTGTATATATATATATATAAATAATATAATATATATACACATACCAATGTATATTAAGTGGTTTCTGATGAAAATTCTTTGGAACTGTCCAAACATGGGGTACCCCCCCAATTCCTGCATTATCATCGACAACGGCAATTCTGGGGGCCCATACCGCAATCTCAGACAAACCCAAATATGATAGTGCGATTCATATCCCTCACAATATCCCAGATGAATATATGTAAATCCCGGCTTTTGATGGTTAAATGACTGCTTTGTCGTGTCCCATAGTTTCAATCTAATGCTGAATATCCTATTTGATCCATAGCAAACCCTGACCCGGCACCTTTAAGCGTTCGGCATTGGCATCGATAATCTTGCCCAATGTCCAACATCCTGCGGACAGAAGTAGTGTATGGATGGCCGAGAGATGTCGAGAGACCTTCAACTGGCAGCTTGGAAAAAAACAAAACAGGGAAAAACTACCTGTACCCAGAATATCCCATGATTCAAAGTGGATGTTGAAACTGCCCACATTTGAAGATTCAGTCTCTGTTCCCAATTCTCCTGTGCTCATTATAGATCTACCTTTTCACTGATCTGGTTGGGTCAATAAAAAAAATCGCATAGTTCATCGGTTCATACTGAAAGTGTCCCCACTTGATCCAAACATGTGTTTGTTCTTTTTGATTGACCCCCCAATGTTTCTTGGTTAAACCCCATTTTCATGACTTAAATCCCCCAATTTGCTGCTTCAGTCACATTTTTTTGTGGTTAAATCATGATGAATCGAGATCATGGTTAAATCACGGTCAAATCATGTTAAATTCACATTTTCCATGATGAAATCTCGGTTTCTACTGGTTGGGTCACCAACGTTTGATGGCGAAATCCCCTACCTTTCCAGGCCCCCCAAATGGCCTCCGCTGGAGCTCCAAATCGACAGTTGTGCGCCCGAGTCAAGGTCCTTCCTCCAAGGCCTCAGTGTGAAAGCAACACAACCCCAGAACCATCTTCTGCCAGCGTGTTATATTTCATTTAGTGTGAATATATACACATAGAGATTCTGATATCTATATAATATATAGATATAGATTATAGTACAGTATATACTAAATATATATATATATACAACTAATTATACACATATGCTGCAGTTTTACATTATCATATCTATCACCTATCTCTATCTATCACATATTTATTAGTATGTAAGTTTGCAAATATGTAAGTATGTAAGTATGCAAGATGAAAGTATGTAAGTATGTAAATATGTAAGTATGTAAGTACGTAAGTATGTAAGTATGTAAGTATGTAAGTATGTAAGATTGTAAGTATGTATGGAAGTATGGACGTATGGAATTATGGAAAATGCAAGAATGATAGAATGTAAGTATGTAAGTAAGAATGAAAGTATGTAAGTAAGAAAGTAAGAAAGTATGTATGCATGCATGCATGCATGCAAATACTGGTAATTAGTATAACATTGGGATTCTGTCCTGCGGATCTAAGAATGGGATAGAGCTGGAACAAATATGTTGGGGGGTGAGATTGTCAAGAACAAATTCATATCTAAGTCATTCTAAGTCTAAGTAGCGAAAGTGGGCATGGGATACTGGTAGAGTTGAAAGTGTTCGACGTTCGGAACCTGCAAAACCACCAAAGTTCGTCAGGAAGGAAGCCACGGTGGGGCCACAATTTTCTGCGAAACACGGATAAACACCCATACAAGCAAAAGACTTGCAGGGGACGTCGCTCACAAAAAATGCGATCCGATTGGCATTGCTGGGGATTTCACCAAGAATGGGAACTTGACCAACACAAAACGATATCCAAGTAGCGAAGTTGACGATATCCAAGCAGCAAAATTGGGAATGCAAACAATGCAACCAGCAGAGAAATGGACTTCCAAACCAACCAAGTGCAACATGGGGACTGGCTCGTCAGTGTTTCTGATCTGGTGCTTTCACCCCAAAACCATTTCGGTGGCGGGTCCTCAAATGGGGTCCCTTTTCATTGGTTTCCCTTGGTGAAACAAGCAAAAACATCAATAACTTGAATGACTTGGATTGCTTTCCTCACAAAATAACCAATAACTTAAGGATAATAACTTGATGTATAACTTGCCCAATTTCCTGTGAAAAAAAGTGGGCTTCCCGACTCAGTGGCTGGAGTGGCTGGTGGCTCAACAGCACTAGGAGTGCTCGGACTGCCCATGGCATGGTATCGATATCTTGGGCTTTGCTCACAACCTCTGTAAGAGAATGAAGATCTGGGTGCTGAAAATTATTTGCCCGATCTTGGAATGGCTCAATACACCGTGACAACATGATGACTTGTTATTGCTTTGTGTATATGTGTCATTTTTCAAAACAACCAAACATAGCAAACCATACCAAACCATATTGAACCTACAGATTGTGGCCAACCTGGCACTGCATGGATTGTCCACCTGCATCCATCTTGGAACCTCACATTTTCTGCTGTCATGGTCTCTTCAAGATTCGAAAAACTGAGAATTCCATCCAGATGATCTGCTGGTCTTTGGTCGGGCAGCCGCTTGGTGTTCCAACTTTTGGACTACCCCACTGCCGATTCTCAGTATCTACTTCCTCTGGTAAGAGTGTAGACAATTCTGCCAAAGGATGCCAAAAGCGAAGGCTAGAACATTTCGTTGCTGCAATCCAAGCAAACTCATGCCTCTGTTCAAGTCTTCAAGGCAATAAATTAATAAATAGTGCGAACCCTATGAAAGATTGTGTATGGTCAAACTGCCGTTCTGTTTCACCAAGAAAAGTGGAAATCTGTCCCCTCCTGCTGTCAGTGTGCCAGGCATTTCCTTGCCACCACTCAATCGGCTGCTAATCCAAGCCGGCCCGTGCTCCGCACCTTTTGTTGGCCGCTGCTGCTATTGTTTCTGACTCAGGGTCAGAGAGTTCTATATATCCAATCTATATCCCACGCTGACCCGGAAGCATCTGGATAATCTAAAACAAATCCTGGCCAAGATTCAATATGATTCATTTTAAAGATTTGAATGCCTAGCCAGTTGCTCCACATCATCGTGAGGGTCGTCTGAAACTGTTAGAATCTGCTAGAAATCATCCAGATGAATCCATGGCCGGGCAGTGCCCTTCCAAGCCTTGGGTCATCCAGGGCAGGGATCTTCACAATTTTTCGGCAGCTATTTGGGGTGCAGTTGGGGTGATTTATGGAGAGAACCATGGTAATTACCTCCCAGAAAGTTGAAATATGGGGCTCTAACATCCTCTGTGGTTATGTATCCATATGTATCCAATTTTGATTGGAACTGACTGCACCTCCAAGTTGGCCAAAATCAGGCTGCGGAGGCTCAATCCACGGGGAGGCTAAAGCCCATCTTGCTGCGGCGATTTGCCGGACATCATGTCGGATCTCACTTTTCAGCACGAGCTCCGTTTCGTTGTCACTAATGTTGCACCATGTTTTTTGGGACCGCGCAGGCCATCCATGGCCATCCGATCATCCACAGGACATCGAATCGCTTCCGAGGCCATCAGCACCACTTCCAGCTGCTCCGCTGCTCCAGTGATTCGGATTTCAGGATCCCCATGGATCGCCCAGCAAACTCCGCTGCGCAGCGTAACTTTGTTCCAACAGCCCATTGGCCAGGTCCAAATCGAAGAAGCGCGAACACAACTTCCAACAAATCTCCTGCGCTTGTCACAAAACCGGTCAGAAAATCACTGGTCACCCTTTTTAATGAAGAAAATAGATATTGAAAAATGTCTCTATAATATATATATATATATATAATTATATATATATTATAATTACATTACATTACATTTCATTGCATTGCATTGCATTACATTACATTACATTTCATTGCATTGCATTGCATTACATTTCATTGCATTGCATTACATTACATTACATTACATACATTATATATATACAATATATTAATATACATTGTACTATCACTAGTAAGTTCCGAAAAGGTCATGCTTTTGCAAACCTCTGCTGACGGTCGTTCTCTCCTGACGCTGCTTGCCTTAGCGGCTTGGACGACTTTTCGGGCATTTAAGGAGGCATCATGATGCATTGGGTGTGTCTGAAAATGGGATATGATATACCTACCCCCAAGTTATGGCCATTTTCAAAGGGAACATGATGATGAATCCATTTTGAAGGGGCGGATTCACCTATCGTGAATGGTTCTCTCTTTCAAGTTAATTAGTGGAGGTATCAAGATCATCAACATGACCAACGTTGAGACGTATGTACGCATACCTTCTGTCATGAAGTGTTCATGGTGATGTGGAAGGTTGGGCCCTCATCAATACACGCCATGCAGAAGCTCTCGCTTTTGCAGCTCAAGCAGGGCAACACAACGTATTGAAATTATGAGATGATACGGACCATGAGATGATACGGACCCAAAGGACTCGGCACTTTCATGATCTTACGATGTCATCCCAATAAACTTCCGTGCTCCTGATGCCACATTTCTCTTGCTAACCCCGAACTTCCCACTAGCCTTCAAAGACCGGATCCAAACCAGAAGAAAAACTAAACAAATCTTAATTATGTCTGAATACTTATGACTCAAACTCCTTTTACCAATTTTTCCAACCTGTTGAAAGTCCCAGTCACATCCTCTGCGACTTTGGTGAATGCCTGCCAGTGTTCTTGTGGTCGTTGACATGGCCAAGCGAGACGTGAAGGCCTTAGTGTTGGGCCCAGCTGGAGAATTCACCAAGGTGTTTTTTTAGACTTCAACCATCAAAAATCATCAACCTTTTGAAGATTGTCTATCAAATGGTGGATACCCATCTTATGGTGAGATTAAACAACTTGCCTGGATGTTTCGGAATTGAATCATTGATGAGATGCTTTATCGTGACTTTCTGGAATGTTCTGCAAACCGCTGTTCTCTCCTGCTATGAACCCCCAAAATGCAAGTTTCTCCTGAATCTGTGTGTGCTCGTGTCACTCGTGTCTGTCAGGCTGTTAGGCCTTGCTGAAAATGCACACTCTCCGTGTGCATCAAACCGGAATTCCGACATTTTCTTAGTCTCAACAAACAAAACATATTAAAAGTTCACCCCTAGTGGATCAAAGTTAGTCAATACAAAAAAATAACATCGACAAATCGACGAATATGATTTTTAATATCATGTACGAACGCTCTACCCAGTACCCTCTGGTAAATTGACACAACTGTGGCAAATCACAATGGCAAAAATATTATAAACTGGTAAATCATCTATAGATGGGCCATGTTCCATGGCCATTTTGGTTTACTGGAGGGTAAATCCCATTAAATCGCCATTAAACAGGCATTTTGTATCACCATATCCCCCATTTTCCAATGTTTAAGCGTTAATAGTTGGTATATACCTGATAAATTAAAATATGGAAAAACGGTGGTAAATCATGATTCCATGGGACATCAAATGATGGTTTTATGGCGATTTCATGGGATTTGCCCTCCAGTCAACCACCATTTTAGCACTAAATCATCCATCTATAGATGGATTTTCCATTATAGACCAACCACCTATTGGGGATCCCCTATTTATGGAAACTTCCATATATCTGGGTAAATTATCATCGTTATCATATTTCACTAACCTGAATTAAAGCCACTTGGGGAGGATTTCCCTTATAAACCATGATTCCATTGAGGTCGCAGTGAAGTCGTTATAGTAGATATATCATCATCGAAGGAAGTTTAGAAGTCAAACTTCCGACAATATGGGCAGATGAAAAGCAGAGATGGGAAGAGTCAGAGAAGAGAAGAGAATAAGAACTAGACGACGGTTGGCCCGAGAGCGAAAAACGCGTTTTTCAAGCATCTCTGAGTATGGTAGTCGTAAAAAATAGTCGGTGAATGGTTGAAGTTTATATGAGCTATGGCAGGATTTGGCGTGAAAAAAGGTAAGATTGATCAAGAAGAGAATATTTCGTAAAGGGCATCAGATGACATGTGTCTTACAACCACAGAGAGAAAGAGGGGGGAGAGATAAAGAGAGAGAGAGAGAGAAAGAGAGAGAGAGAGAGAGAAAGAGAAAGCAAGAGAGAGAGAGAGAGAATGAAAGGGGGAGGTAGAAAGAAAACATGGAGAAATGTAATGTGAGCAACAAAAGTGCACAGGAGGCTCGGTACCATGAGTCTGCGAATGACATGTGCTATCTCATTTTATTATGGTAATTCCCACACACATTGCGGAAAAAGGCTCGGCACCATCATTCCGTGAAGGCGAAGAAACGCGAAGCTTTTATACAGAGACGCTTTTACACACAGAAGCTTTTACACATAAACACTTTTGCTCACAGACGCTTTCACAGAGAGACGTTTTTCACGCACAGACACACACAGACGCATTTCCACACAGACACTTTTACACGCAAACACTTTAACACACAGACGCTTTTATCCACAGACACTTTTACACACATACGCTTTTACATGCAGATGCTTTTTTACAGACGCACACACACTTTCACACACAAACGCTTTTACACACAGACGCTTTTGCACACAGATGCTTTTCCACACAAACGCTTTTACACACAGAAGCTTTTACACACAGACGCTTTTCCACACAGACCCTTTTACACACAGACGCTTTTACACACAAACACTTTTACACATACGCTTTTACACACGGACGCTTTTACACGCAAACACTTTTACATACAGACGCTTTTACACACAGACGCTTTTACACTCAGACACTTTTACACACAGACGCTTTTACACTCAGACACTTTTACACACAGACGCTTTTCCACACAGACCCTTTTACACACAGACGCTTTTACACACTTTTACACAGAGACGCTCACAAAGCGCGGCACCACTGGGTGACCTCAGTTGCAAACAAAGGTGCGCAAACATAGTTGCAATGGAAATGCTAAAAAATCGCAAAAGTGCACAAGACCAGGCTCAGTACCATGATCAACGCACAATCCAATGCAAGGCATCCGCTCTTTGAGATACAAAATAAGCTCGGCACCATGATGCCGTGGATGACCTCAGTTGCAAACACAGGTGGGCAAACATAGTCGCAATGGAAATGCTACAAAATGCAAAAGTACACAAACAAAGGCTCCGTACCATGGCATCCAAAAGAATCTAGAACTCCGTGCAAGAATGCTTTGAATGATTCCACCCTAGAATTCCGCACGTCCTAGCACGGATACACTAGCAAGCATTTGCACCCTCAATCTCTGACAGTTCCATGTCGTGCGGTAAAAGTACACACAAAAGCTTTTACACATGGTGCTTTTACACAAACACACTTTGACACACAGACGCTTTGAAGCCTTTACACACAAACGCTTTTACACACAGACGCTTTTACACACAGACGCTTTTACACACGAAAGCTTTTACACACAGACGGTTTTACACACAGACGCTTCTACACGCAGACGCTTTTACACGCAGATTCGTTTTACACACGCACACACGCTTTCACACACAAACGCTTTTACACACAGACGCGTTGACACACAAACGCTTTTACACACAGACGCTTTTACACGCAGATGCTTTTTACACACGCACACACGCTGTCACACACAAACGCTTTTACACACAGACGCTTTTACACACACAACGTCCATCGCATTTTTTCCTCAGTTTTTGACGTCCAACGTCCATCTCGCGCGTAAGGATTACGATTGAAAAGTCAAATCGCAATTTTTCCTCAGTTTTTGACGTCCAACGTCCATTTCGTGTGTAAGGGTTGCGATTGACTAAGTAAAGTCGCAATTTTTCCTCAGTTTTTGACGTCCAACGTCCATTTCGTGCGAAGGGGTTGCGCGCGACCGATAAAAGTCGCAATTTTTCCTCAGTTTTTGACCGTCCATTTCGTGCGAAAAGGTTGCGCGCGACGGATAAAAGTCGCAATTTTTCCTCAGTTTTTGACGTCCAACGTCCATTTCGTGTGTAAGGGTTGCGATTGACTAAGTAAAGTCGCAATTTTTCCTCAGTTTTTGACGTCCAACGTCCATTTCGTGTGTAATGGTTGCGCGGGACGGATAAAAGTCGCAACTTTTCCTCAGTTTTTGACGTCCAACGTCCATTTCGTGTGTAAGGGTTGCGATTGACTAAGTAAAGTCGCAATTTTTCCTCAGTTTTTGACGTCCAACGTCCATTTCGTGCGAAAGGGTTGCGATTGACTAAGTAAAGTCGCAATTTTTGCTCTGTTTTTGACGTCCAACGTCCATTTCGTGTGTAAGGGTTGCGCGCGACCGATAAAAGTCGCAACTTTTCCTCAGTTTTTAACGTCCAACGTCCATTTCGTGCGAAAGGGTTGCGCGCGACCGATAAAAGTTGTAATTTTTCCGCAGTTTTTGACGTCCAACGTCCATTTCGTGCGAAAGGGTTGCCGGGGACGCTTCAAAATCGCAATTTTACCTAGGTTTTGGACGTCCAACGTCCATTTCGTGCGAAAGGGGTTGCGTTTCGTGGCGCTCCGGCGGCACCGCCTCCGCCTTAAGAGAGAATAGAAGAAGAGCGAGAGGAGATCTGCAGATGTGAAGGTGTGAAGATATAGATCTGCAGGTGTGAGGATGTGAAGATCTAGATCTGCAGGTGTGAGGGTGTGAAGATCTAGATCTGCAGGTGTGAGGGTGTGAAGATGTAGATCTGCAGATGTGGTGTGAAGATCTAGATCTGCAGGTGTGAGGGTGTGAAGATCTAGATCAGCAGGTGTGAAAGTGTGAAGATCTAGATCTGCAGATGTGAAGGTGTGAAGATCTACTAGATCTGCAGATGTGAGGGGGTGAAGATCTAGATCTGCAGGTGTGAAGGTGTGAAGATCTAGATCTGCAGGTGTGAAGGTGTGAAGATCTAGATCTGCAGGTGTGAGGGTGTGAAGATCTAGATCTGCAGGTGTGAAGGTGTGAAGATCTATATCTGCAGGTGTGAAGGTCTGAAGATGTAGATCAGCAGATGTGAAGGTGTGAAGATGTAGTATAACGAACGGCTGCTTTTTTACGAAGAACCCTTCGCAAGGCGCGCTCTTCCAAGGGAAAATGGGGGAACTTCGAAAGCATCATTTAAGCAAATTCGAGCTTTTCGAAGGACAGAAAATCAACCCTCCTTGGGGGGTTAACCCCCCGTGAAATCCTAGAGGAAGCTCATACCGGTATTCGCATACATTGTGCATCATTGCAATGCCAATTTTCAATATGGGAAATTCATGGAAATTCGACTTCATTTCGTTGTATCTGCTCCTTTTTGCAATCATATCAGATTTCATGCATGCCTCCTTCGCATTTTGACTTCCTTCTGGATGCGTAGAACAACATGACTGGGTGACGCTTTGCTTGAATTGAGCCTGCCCGGCTTGTTTGAGGTCCCTGGACGCAACTTTTCGCTCCAACATGCCAAGAACAATAAGGGCATAAACTAAGTGAGTTCATGAGGTTGTTGAATTCCTTCCACTGAAACTAGGTGGTCATATGGCTTGAATCTGTCGCCGTTGCTGTCAATCTTGGCGTCCTTGTCCTGGTCGTTACCATCTTCCCAATCGTTGTTGTTGGCGGTGGCTGTTGGTTCTGCTTCTATGTGCTTGTTTCATCTTGTTTCCAGCTTCTTGTCCACAAAGTGCAACCAGTGCTTTGTGGAACTTTTGAGCTACTTCGTTAATCACTCTAATCTCCAATTCCGTACGGGGAGCAAAAATGCTCAGCGCCCTTGTCCATATTAGCCGAAGGAAGTTTAGAAGTCAAACTTCCGACAATATGGACAGATGAAAAGCCGAGGTGGGAAGAGTCAGAGAAGAGAAGAGAAGAAGAAAAAAGAAGATCAAAAAAGAGAAAGTCTCAGAAGAAAGAAGATCCAGGTGCGCGATAAAGTAGGAAAGCCGCGAAACACTGTGTTTATCCAATAATTTGTGGCTCCGGAGGGTCGAAAAGTAGGCTCGCTAAAGCGGCCGGTGCCGAGCCCGCTGGCCAGATGAGAGATGAAAAATTGCACGCCGTTGTGGCGCGAAGCACATTTCCAAGTCAAAATGCACAAAGCACACCATGCCCGGACCACTTTTGGAAGTTGAGATGTGGGAAAAGTGCACGCCGTTGTGGCGCGAAGCACATTTCCAAGTCAAAATGTACAAAAACACTTCAGCTTCGGAGCACTTTTCGAAGTTGTGATGTCGAAAAAGTGCACGGCGTTGTGGTGCGAAGCACATTTCCAAGTCAAAATGCACAAAGCACACCATGTTCGGACCACTTTTGGAAGTTGAGATGTGGGAAAAGTGCACGGCGTTGTGGCGCGAAGTTTCCAAGTCAAAATGCACAAAGCACACCATGTTCGGACCACTTTTGGAAGTTGAGATGTGGGAAAAGTGCACGCCGTTTTGGCGCGAAGCGCATTTCCAAGTCAAACTGTACAAAAACACTTCAGCTTTGGAGCACTTTTCGAAGTTGCGATGTCGAAAAAGTGCACGGCGTTGTGGCGCGAAGCACATTTCGAAGTCAAAATGTTCAAAACACCAGGGGTTCGGACCACTTTTGGACGTTCAGATGTGGTTTCGCATGGCAGGCGCAAGGGATTGTGGACCTTGTCAAAAGTTAGCAAAACGTGAGGGTTTTGTAGAATTTCCAAAAACGATGGCAGGCGTGGGACATTTGAAGAGGATCTGCAAAGATGAATTTTTCCGTGGCAGGCGCAGTACAAGAGACATCTTCATCAGAGCTGTTAGGAGGTCCGGGCGCTGATTTCCTGAGAGGGGTTGCATTTTGGAGCATCAGATCTTCAGGATGATTTTGCGTGACAGGTGCAGCACTTCGTATGACCTGGCATCACTTTTTCATGGCAGGCGCGGTACTTTAGACAGGTGGAGTGGAAAAAATGCAAAACGCATTGGTACGAGGCAGTGAGCTGTGCACTCAACTTTCTATTTTTGAAGGACGTCTTGCAGAATTGCTTCGTTTTTGATCTTGCCAACTTCAAACATTGAGGAAGTCTCGCGAAATTGCTCTGTTTTTGATGTTGTCAACTGCAAACATTGAGGAAGTCTCGCTGAATTGCTGCGTTTTTGATGTTGTCGAGTTCAAAACCTGAGGACGTCTCGCAGAATAGCTTCGTTTTCAAGCTTGCAGATAGAGATAGACAGACAGACAGACAGACAGACAGACAGACAGACAGACAGAGAGAGAGAGAGAGAGAGAGAGAGAGAGAGGGAGGGAGAGAGGGAGACAGAGAGAGAGATAGATAGATAGACAGACAGATAGATAGATAGATAGACAGATAGATAGATAGATCGATGGATAGATAGACAGATAGATAGATAAATAGATAGGTAGGTAGGTAGGTAGATAGTCAGAGAAAGAGAGAGAAAGAGAGAGAAAGAGAGAGAAAGAGAGAGAAAGAGAGGAGACCTCAACCACCTTTCGGTCCATCAGTGGCTTCGCTCTGCCATCCGTGGTACTACTGCGTGCGGCAAGTTCCTTGCTGCAATGGCAACAGCATGTTCAGCAAAATGTGGCAAAAAATCAACTATTCAGTGAACCCACTGACCCCTTTCTTGCTCCAGGAGGGTCATGTCCAAACTCTGTTCATGCAACATCATGTCACGCGATACCACACACCACAGCGCCTCGTCTCTGCATAGACAGATGGCAAGAACACTGGAGGGTTGCGAAATTCAAAGCCGCCGCTGACCAAAACTACACTTTCTTTGTTGCTGTAAAACTTGCCTTGGTGCTCAAAAACAGTGTGTTCATCTACAGTCTGTCCCTGGTTGTAGACTCGAATGCTTCCATCACATTCAGAGCAAGCTGAGATGGGAGGAGTTGCACCAATCTTCAATTTTGCGAGATCAGATACTGTTGGCATTTGCGAGAAAACAGGCCGAATTTCTTCAGTCATCCCGCATGAGCACACATCGCCAAAGACTTGGCAACCTCCTGGGCAGCTTTGACTGGACGGAAACCTACCATCCTTCCAGCTGACTGAGAATTTGTTTTGCCTGCTCTTGCTGGTCCAGTTGGAACTCACCATTCCATCAGGATACACCAAGACTTCATAGCTGCATGTGTCCTGCCGAAAGCATACCCATGACATTCCGTCAAGCAAAGCGGCAAAACCGTGCACGGCAGTGAAAGCAGGCCGTCGTGCGCAAAGCCGCATTTACTATAATAACTAATCCTTAATTGTCATTGTCAGAAGACTCTGGTGTCAATAGCTAAAATCTTCAAACACCTTTGTTTGGTCGGCAAAGTTCGCAACCACAGCAACTGCAACAGACCTCAAGAAACCTGGCCGGTATCATAGTATCACATCGCAAGCAAAACAACGCATGCCAGGCAGCAACAGTTGGCTGGTCCTGTGTCCACACATGTATGTCGTCATAGGAGCAGCCGTAGCCTTCCAATTTCTGTGTGCAGATTTGCAGCCCTTTCGATTGACACACCTTCGCAGCTGTGCCAAAACGTACTCGTTCCATATTGTAATTGCAGATCTGCTCGCCCTCCCAAGGTCCATGTGAGCAATCATCACCTGTGAGGACAACAGGAAAACAACTGGAAGCAACAACTGGAAAAAACACAGCTGCCATGGCCACCCAACCGCCAGGAAACAGACACACAATAAGCATGTCAAGACGCAAAGAACAACTTTGGATAACGCAAACCTAAACACCTTGGACAGGGGTGGTTCAGTTGCTTGTCTTTCGACCCCAGGGGCGCTGATGACGCGGTCCGTATCAAGGACAACAAATTAAGGAAACCGTCTGTAACAAGGTCGAACAGAACCAGAAGAAAAACCAGAAGAAAAACCAGAAGAACATGACGGAAACACAAAGAAAAAAACAGCATCAAAACACCAATAAAGAACAACGGCCAGAAGAACTACATCCACCGCAAAAACATACTACAAGCAAATGTGCACTGTGAAAACCCAGCCCAACACAGGTTGCAAAAAGGTCTTTGAGTCAAGAGCATTTCAAGATAAAATGGTTCCCAAACGCAACACTCAACCACCTGAGGAACCTTTTCAACACATTCCTTCTTTGCAGGTTCATCTCCTCAGCTTTGCAAAGGGTCTCTTTTGGATCAAACTTGAATTTGACAAGTCTTGAGATTCTT